>APFE030829373.1:34048-52975 GCA_000404065.3 Pinus taeda | reverse complement strand
GCACCGAAAATGGAATTCAAATGCAACACACTGTTCCATACACTCCACAACAAAATGGTGTAGTTGAAAGGAAAAATGGCACCTTAAAGGAAATGGCTAATTGTATGCTGCAATCTAAAGGACTCAGTCTTAGTTTTTGGGCCGAAGCAATTAATTGTGCAAATATATAATAAATCGCACTCCTACTAAGGTTCTAAAGAATATCACTCCAGAAGAAGCTTGGAGTTCCATTAAACCAGATGTAAGTCACTTCCGTATTTTTGGAAGTGAAGCATGGGCCCATATTCCAGATGAAAAGCATAAAGCTTTAGAACCTAAGAGTGAGAAATGTACTTTTGTTGGATATTCTGAAGATGTAAAAGGTTATAGACTTATTCCATTTAAGTCCAAAAATGTAATCATTAGAAGAGATGTAAAATTTGATGAAAATAAATCGGCCTGCGAGCCTAGTCCGGCGGATGTGCCACCTCTTCCTATCTCTTCTACTTTTGAAAACATTTCTTCTTCAGATGATGAAAGTGAGGATGACAATCCTCCCCCACCTTCTCAGGATCCTCAACTTCCAAGATGGGTCCGTGCTACTCGGGATGCAGCAGGTGATCTTGCCGGTGATCCTACAGATCAGCGACGTACACGTTCTCAGTTTGAAAGAGCCTCTTCTTTACTGGCTCAAGCTCCAGTAAATCATGATCCTGACACTTTTGCAGAAGCTTCAGGCCATCCACATTGGGAAGCAGCTATGAATGAAGAATATCATTCATTGTTGGCAAATGATACATGGGATCTTGTTCCTCTACCAAAGGGACGCAAACTTGTTAGATGTAAATGGGTTTACAGAACCAAGTATGGACCAGATGGGAAAGTTGATAAACATAAAGCTCGTCTTGTTGCTAAGGGCTTTTCACAGGTTGAAGGCATTGACTACACTGAAACCTTCTCCCCTGTTGCCAAAATGAACTCTATCCGCCTTGCTCTTTCCCTTGCTGCCTCTTTAAAATGGGAAGTCCATCAGATGGATGTTAAATCTGCCTTCTTGCATGGGGATTTGCATGAAGAAATCTATATGGACAACCCATTGGCTTCATCCAAACAGACTCCAGCCTTGTATGTCGACTTAAGAAATCTCTTTATGGTCTCAAGCAAGCTCCTCGGGCTTGGTATGCCAAAATGGATAGCTTTCTTTTAGAATCTTGCTTTTCTAGGTGTTATTCTGACAATACTGTCTACACCAAGAAAGTGGGCAACTCTCTTATCATCCTTGTTCTTTATGTTGATGATCTTATTCTTACTGGTAGTGATCCCAACCTTATAAACCATGTGAAGTCCAGCCTTAAAAAGAAATTTGAAATGACAGACTTAGGACACTTACACTATTTTCTCGGTCTTCAAGTCTTGCAATCCAAGGAGGGTATTCCCCTTTCCCAGTCCAAGTATGCTTGTGATATTCTTCATCATTTTCACATGGAAGATTGTAAGCCAGCTCCTTCTCCCTTTCAGTCTGGAGTCAAACTTTCAGTCTCTTGTACTTCTCCTGAAGTTGATGCTACCTTATACCGTCAAATTGTAGGAAAACTCTTGTATTTAACCCATACTCGTCCTGACCTTTCCTTTGTTGTTGGCCTTGTTGCTCGTTTTATGCAAAACCCCAGTGAAAGTCATTGGAAAGCAGCTAAAAGAATACTTCGTTATGTTCGAGGTACAGTACAGTTTGGGATTCATTACAGTGCCAAAGCAGCTCCTCTATTAGTTGGTTTCACTGATTCTGATTGGGCTGGTGACCCTGATGATCGGAAGTCTACTGCCGGTTATGTCTTCACTCTTGGTTCAGGACCTATTACATGGGCTTGTAAGGAACAGGCTGCCATTTCTGTTTCGTCAGCAGAAGCAGAGTATCGTGGTGCCGTGGAAGCTAGTAAGGAAGCCTTGTGGCTATCCTATCAGAATTGGGCTTTGAGCAGCAGCATCCGACTACACTTTGGTGTGATAATCAAAGTGCCATTCAGCTTTGCAAAGATCCAGTTCAGCATCAGCGCAGCAAACACATTGAACTTCACATGCACTTCATCAGAAAGCTCATTCATGACCATGTTCCTGAAGTGCAATATTGTTCAACAGATGATCAGGTTGCAGACATCTTCACAAAGGCTCTCACAGAGGCGAAGTTCACTAAACTTCGATATATGCTTGGAGTTCAGAAGTTGTCACTAAGGGGGGATAGGCTCTAGTGCCTCCTTCCTTCTCCTATTGTGTCATATTTGTAAATCCTTCAATCCTATCCCAGTTGTTCTTAAGGGGGGATGTTAGGATATTCCGACACATAGGAATAGTTAAGTTCAACTTGGTCTAGTATAGAGTTAGGTATAGAGTTAGGTAAAGTGTGTTTTCTTTACCGTTGTACATTTTGTAACTTACAATCCGACGGTCACGATATGTAGTGATCCGACGGTTCATCTCTCCTCGGTCAATTACCCCGACACTTGATCCGTGGCTTGACACCTGATTGGTCCATGAATTCTATTTAAAGCGCATGGAGGGTCATTTGTAGGTTCATCATGCATGAGAGAAGCTTATGTAAAATTTTCATTCTTTTATTAATAAATTGCCTGTAGTAGCCACGTTGGCGCAGGCCGTGGACTGTTTCCCTCTCTGAGGGTTTTAACCACGTCAAAATACTGGTGTATTGATTTGTGATCTGTTTGTGAGCGGTGTCCTTTTGGTGTTCTGTCTGAGGAACTTACCCTGTAAATTCCTACACAGGTCGATGGGGTTAAAGAGAGCACACTTGGGCAGTAGCAGTGAGATACAGGGAGAGCAAATTCATTGGCAAATCGAGCTATCCAGTTGCAAAAATCAAGCAAGGAAGAAAACTTTGAGCTAGAAGGAAGGCAGGAGTGAGATTTAGCAACAGTAGAGTACTCCAACAAAGATTCCTTGTAGCAAAGCAATAGACTAGGGAGGACGAAATATGTTTGTAGGAAGGCCGAATAGCTAGTGTGAGTATAGCCAAAAACCCAGTGTGAGTTACTGGAAGAGGGTTTGCAGTGTTGTCAAAGGTCAAAATGAGCTTTAGAAGGCCAAGTGAATTTCTTCCAGTGGTAGGATGACTCACTTGGAGCCAGCTAGCAGGCTGTACAATTTTCCTAGGCCAGGTAGTGCGAATTCCTGGAGGCTAAGTTTATCAGTGGGGTTCGAGCAGGTCAAAGAGAGGATGAAACAATTTGTAGAAGGGAGAAATTTTCTCCAAAATATTTTTCCAGATTATTTTGCTAGAGGATAGCCAGAATGACATCCAGATATCGTACTTAGAATTTTTACTGTTGCATAGTGAAAGAAACCCTCATCTTCTCCACCTATTTTCCCTTCGGGGTTTTTTTGGGGACTATTGTCCGAAAATATTGGTGTTATTTTTATTGTGTGCGTGGGCATATATTTTCTCAAATCTATTTTGTTTTTCGCAGCGTAATGGTATTGTGAAGAATTGTAGTGTGATTTATTCGTTATTTGCACAACAAATAAACTGCATAATTAATTAGTTAGAAGAACAAATTTCCAGTTGCTGCAATTCCGAGGAAATTTCACATGGTATTAGAGCATTAAAGATCAGATCAGAGGTTTAGTAGTGAGAGGGAGAAATTTCGCAGTTGATAGGAAGTTCTAAGCGTTTTTTTTCAGATCTACAAAACCACCAGTAAGTGTGAATTACAAAGGCTGAGAGTTCGATTTTCAGTGGTAGCCAGCAGAAAATTCGGTCAAACTCAGTTGTATAGATTTGCAGGTGTGTATTTGTTAGATAGAAGGTTTCGGTGAACAGATCAATCAGTTCAATCTAGGCGCAGTTGGTTTGGAACAATTGTGCAGTAACAGATCAACACATGGTGGAAGAGAAAAGCTCAGAGAGGAAGAGGAATCTCCTACAGGGTTTCCAGATCCAGTTCTTTTGGAGGAAATTCGATATTTTCAATTGTAGTAGGTCGTAGCAGTTTTTCCAGACAACCTGTGCAAGCTTCAGGAGAAGCAGATCGTGTGCTAGATTCTGGAGAAGCACTTTCAAAAGGTTGAGCAAGTTGCCCAATTGATGCAAAAGGCAGTGCGAGTGTTGGAGAAGGACTTCAAGAGGCATGAAACAACATATATGTGCATTCCAGAAGGGAGAGCGATTAGCAGAAGCAGGGCTACAGGTGTAATATTCCTAATTAGCCATGGCTAATTGGAATATTCAATTTTGCTCAATTTTGCCTTCTATAGTTATTTGTAAATAAAAAGGTGAGGAAAAGGGGACATAACTCACTTTTAGAATAAAAGTCACTCCTAGTAGCACAACGTTATGACTTAAAGGGGAGCAAAGGGGGCCAAAGGACCACACAGAGATGGGGTCCACGCAGACACTTGGAGGGATTGCGCAGATGGGAAAAGGGACACATGGCAAGAGGAGATTACATTGGAGGGCGTGAGCCTTGGGATTGAGAGAGACCAATGCTATAAAGGAGAGAGGAGCTTCCCCATTTTGGCATCCAGTTATGAGCATTTGAGCTTAGTCACTTTGACTTGGAGCACGCTGGCTGTTTAGCTTGTCTGCATCATTGTTTAGTGCACTGAGTGTCTCCGTTCGGAGATCTCACCCTTAGCCTCGGGGGACTTCGAGTGCCTACTCGGGCAAGGTAGTTTTAGCAGTCTTTTTGCAGTAGTTTTGATCTTTGGCATTGAGGTGGAGCTGAGCATTGGAGGACTGTGCAGTGTTGAGAGATAGGGACGTCGTTCTTCTGGGGGTAGTTCCGGATTGGGGGTTTGTGGAGGAGTTGAGCTGGGAGATTGAGAAAAAGATCAGCTCTTGCATATTGGAGGAGTTTGGCAGAGTTTCAGGCCGTATTTTGGAGGATTCTACTCAGTGGCAACGCAGAGCATTGAGGGATTGCTTGATTCCCCAAGGGGGCGATTTTCGGGGGTCGGCCATTTCAGAAAAGCTTTCTGGGGTTTTCTGGGTTTTCTGAGTAGAGGCTGATTCTAGAGTTTCAACATTTCCTAAGGAGGGGAACAACCCCAAATCCTCATTTGATTTCCAGTAGTAGCAGTAGCATCGCAGTTTCCCAGCAGCATCCACGCAGTTCAGAAAGAGGCCATTCCTTTGCTATTCTAAGTGTATTTCTTCACTTGTCTGGTGCAAGTCGAGGTGCCACCTTTCTGATCACCTCCTGTACTCATTCCATTACTCAGTATAATAAAATGGCTTACCATTTCTCTCTGCATTTCTCGAGTCTCTGCTTATATTTCATGTTTACATTATTATATGTTGCACCACTATTATTTTTATCATTTTGAGCTTCTCGGTTATTATATCATTTGTGCGTATTTGGTTGGATTTTACTAGGGTTTTGGGGAATATCTCTGAAACGGGATATTACAGTGGTATCAGAGCATAGATCTGGCTCAGCCTGTGGAGCTAGCAATCTATGACACCAAGGGAAAAACCCTACATCTGTTACAGAGGTAGGAGATATAGAGACACTGGGCGTAGGTTGGAGAACACCTACGGAGAGGGAGACTGTGTTCCGGTGGTGGATGCAGAACAGGAGGAGCTTGTGGTGGACGTAGAACAGAAGGAGCCTAGGGTGGACGCAGAGCAGGAGGGTCCGATGGCTAATGAGGATGGGAAGAGATATGTGGACATGCTCCTCAAATCAGTGCAGGATCTTTCGAGGCAGATTGAGGTGATGGGGCAGAGATTCATGGCAGTGGAGGCTAGACAACGTGAGAACCCACGGGTTTTCCACGTTGGTGAGGGATCGAGTACATCCCACTATTTTCCAGAGCAGGGTGCTGCTTAGCATGATATTACTCCGCAGATGGCCTCACATACCCCTACACGCTCTACCATGCCCACTTTCTTAGGAGCAGACACGGGGCCCGGAGCCCAGCAGGAGGCAGAGCCCGGTCATATGGGCGATTATTTTGCAGAGTACCAGGCCTATGGGCAGGAGTTCAGGGATGCTCTCTCATTCAGAGACTTTGTTCAGCGCCAGCAGGATAGTAGACCCCGCGACCATCACAAAGGACATTGACATTATCACAATGGAGACACCCACCACATAGCTAGTAGGTTCCACTTGCCTATGTTTGATGGTTCATCAAACATTTCGACAAGATCTTGGGTGGAGAAGCTGGACATCTATTTCCAGCTTAACCGAATGTCGGAGGCAGAGGCCATCAAGGTGGCGACATTACATTTGGATGGTGAGGCCCAAGATTGGTGGTTCCATGGGATGGCTACACTCGGACACTCCTTAGTGATGACGTATGTTGAGTTCACCAGGAGATTGATGGAGAGGTTTGACCGGAGAGATCCGGAACAACACTTTGTTGAGCTGACGAGGCTTAAATAGATGGGGAGCCCAGAGACCCACATTGCAGACTTCCTGAGGATTTCAGTGATGGTACCAGATCTATCCACGACACGGAGGATCTACATGTTTGTTGAGGGGTTAGCAGAGCCACCTAGGGGTCTAGTCAGATCCACTAGACCAGCCACACTCAAGGATGCTATCAGCAGGACCCGAGACTTACAAGATGCCTTACCCAAAACCCGGACACCTTACCCCCAGAGACAGGCTTTCCAGCCTAAGGGGAAGGATGTGAGGATTTCGCCTCCAAAGGGGAGTCCAAGATGAGCACAGATTGATGACGATGCCAGGAGGGAGTTGAAGAAGAAGCAATTGTGCTTTACTTGCCAGGAGCCATGGGCACCAGGACATAGATGTGTTGCTGGAAAGCACATTTTATTGAGGTCTTCTCCGAGAGCAGCGGGGAGGACGATGAGGAGGATGACGTGGAGGCAGGAGATAGTCATGTTGTGCAGGGTCCCTTGCCGCCTCCACCACCACCAGCAGGTGGTGCAGCTTTTGCACCTACAGGAGGAGCCCTTGTAGCCTTGTGAGGAGTTCCTAAGTATTTGACGCTGTGCGTACGAGGGACAGTACGTGGCCAACGAGTATCAGTTTTGGTTGACAGTGGGGC
The DNA here is from genome assembly GCA_000404065.3 of Pinus taeda. Classification (NCBI taxonomy): domain Eukaryota; kingdom Viridiplantae; phylum Streptophyta; class Pinopsida; order Pinales; family Pinaceae; genus Pinus; species Pinus taeda. Next base: position 45,967 of record APFE030829373.1, on the reverse strand, counting down.
CACCCACAACTTCATCGATGCACAGATGGTTGAGCGGAGAGGTATATAGGCAGAGAGCTTCGATGGATTCTCAGTTTTGGTCCTAGGCGATCAGACCATGGTGTATGCTTGTTATGTTCCAGAGTTATCAGTAACGATGGGTACCTACACACTGACTGACCACTTCTTCGTGGTCAATATTCTGGACACCAACATAGTACTGGGTGTTCAGTGGCTTATCACTCTAGGGAAGGTCACTACAGATTAGAAGGGCCCTAGAGATGGAGTGGGATGATGAGAAGATAGGGAGGCATGAGAAGATACGGGGATAGCACACATATCCGCCTCAGACTGTTTCAGCTCATCGGATGGAGGCAATCTTCCGGAAGGTTGACATAGAGTGGGTAGTGGAGGTGCATGCATCAGAAGCAGGGACTATAGGGCAGATAGTGCACCTGGAGATACAGTCCATCCTTAACTGGTATGCCACAGTATTTAGGGAGATTCCGCCAGGACAACCACCAGATCGGGGGTTTGAGCACACCATTGAGCTTGAGCAGGGCATATAGGCAGTGATTACTACCCCTTATAGGCATCCCAAGGCCTATCGGGATGAGATTGAGCGGGCCCTTCAGGAGTTGCTAGCTCTTGGGCACATTCGGCCAAGCACGAGTCCTTTTGCTTCTTCTGTGGTGTTGGTGAAGAAGAAGGATGGCACATTGAGGATGTGCATTGACTACAGGGCTTTGAACAAGAAGACACTGAAGAACAGGTACCCCATACCCAGGATCGATGAGTTGATGGATGAGTTGAGAGGAGCACGGTTCTTCTCGAAGATTGATTTGAGATCTGGGTACCATCAAATTCGCGTGAGGGAACAGGACGTTCCTAAGACCACCTTCAAGTGTCACTATGGGCACTTTGAGTTTTTGGTGATGCCCTTCGGCCCAACCAACGCCCCAACTACATTCCAGTCTTGCATGAATCACATCTTCCGCAGTCACTTAAGGAAGTTTGTGTTGGTGTTCTTTGATGATGTCCTAATTTACAACAAGACTTGGGAGGAGCATCTCTAGCACATTGAGACAGTATTGCGCATCTTGGAGGAGCAGCAGTTCTATGCAAAGCTCTCCAAGTGTGAGTTTGGGTTGACGGAGATGTTATACTTAGGACACATCATAGGGGTGGACAGAGTGAGGGTCCACAAGGAGAAGATCAGGGCCATCAGAGATTGGCCGGAGCCAAGAAACGTGACAGATTTTGAGGATTCATTGGCATTTGCACTTACTACTAGAAGTTCGTCAAGTGTTTCTCACAGCTTGCTGCACCCCTGACAGATTTGATGAGGAAGGGGGCATTCAGTTGGTCGGATACAGCGCAACGAGCCTTTGACAGACTCAAGGAGGTTATGAACAGCTGCCCAGTGCTTGCATTGCCGGATTTTACGTAGCCATTTGTTTTGGAGTGTGATGCGTCAGGAGAGGGGATCGACGCAATGTTGATGCAGGGAGGTCACCCTATAGCCTTTGAGAGCCGGAAGCTCCTTTTGCACGAGAGGTTGTATTCTATATACGAAAAGGAGATGTTGGCCATCATGCATGCCTTGGCCAAGTACCAACAGTATTTGGTGGGTAACAGGTTCAGGGTGAGGACTGATCACAACAGCCTCAAGTTCTTTTTGGAGCAGAAGCAGCGACAGGAGAGGCAGCAGAAGTGGATCAGTAAGATCCAAGTGTATGACTTTGACATTGAGTATGTTAAGGGTAAGAACAACGTGATAGCATATGCCCTTTCACTAGACTAGCCACGTTGTCTCTTATGAGCTTGGACGCAGATTGGAGGGCTCGACTCATAATAGAGTACTCCAAGTATACATTTGCATGTGAGGTTCTGGATGGGCAGGTGGCGGATGACAGGTACAGGGTGGTCGATGAGATCATCTACTACAGGGACCGGATCTTCTTGACTGAGGGATCTCAGCTCAAGACGAAGATACTTCAGGCGTCACATGATTCACCATTGGCAGGTCATCAGGGGTTTACCAAAACCTATAGGGCCATTAGAGAGAGGTTCTCATGGAAGGGCCTAAAGGAGGACGTACTCCAACATGTCTGGGAGTGCGATGTTTGCTAGAGAAACAAGGGGGAGATGAACCATCTAGCAGGACTATTGCAGTCTCTTCCCATTCCGGAGGGGAAATGAGAGTGTATTTCGATGGACTTCATCACAGGGTTGCCCATGGTACAGGGCAAGGACTGTATCTGTCGTTGATCGGCTAACAAAGTATTCACACTTTTTCGCCATATCCACACACTACACAGTAGCGCAGGTGGCCGAGCTGTTCTTCAGAGAGATTTTCAGGTTACATGGTCTTCCCAAGACCATCACCAGTGATAGGGACGTCCGTTTCATGGGCGGGTTTTGGCAGGAGCTTTTTTGGTTGGTAGGGACAGAGTTGACACTGAGTACCAATTATCACCCATAGACGGACGGGCAGACAGAGATAGTTAACAAGTGGCTGGAGGGCTACTTGCGTAACTATGTCAGTGGGAAGCAGCGAGCATGGCTGAAGTGGCTACATCTGGGGGAGTACAGCTACAACACTAAACATCAAATGTCCATTGGTATGTCACCATTTTATGCTTTGTATGGATATCATCCCTTATCTTTTGCTGACGCGATGTTTGGTGCTAGCGAGGCTTCGAGAGCCAAGATTGGATCCAAGAGAGTCAGGATATTCTTCGAGCTCCCAAGGATGATATGGCTACAACGCAGAACCAACAAAAGTTGTATGCTAATAGGGGTCGGGTGGAGAGACAGTTTGAGGTAGGGGACTTGGTCTACCTACGATTACAGCCATACCAACAATCATCATTGAAGCAGAAGGGAGCTGAGAAGCTCAAGCCCCGCTTTTGTGGGCCATACAGGGTGATACGCAAGATTGGACAAGTTGCGTATGAGATGGAGCTGCCCCAAGGCAGCAAGGTTCATAACGTCTTTCATGTATCATGCCTGAGGAAGGCATTGGGGCAGCATGTGATAGTGACAGATGAGCTACCACCCACGGATGATGTGGGGCATTTGGTGTTGCAGCCAGAGGCTATTATTGATACCAGGGAGAGGCAACTACAGAACAGGACAATCCGGGAATTCTTGGTGAGGTGGAAGAATTTGTGAGGTGGAAGAATTTACCGGATGAGGATGTCACTTGGGAGAGTGAGAAAATTTTGCAGCATCCATCACTTCAGTTGCTTGAGGACAAGCAACATTTTTCTGGGGGAGACTGTAATATTCCTGATTAGCCATGGCTAATTGGAATATTCGATTTTGCTCAATTTTGCCTTCTATAGTTATTTGTAAATAAAAAGGTGAGGAAAAGGGGTCATAACTCACTTTTAGAATAAAAGTCACTCCTAGTAGCATAACATTGTGACTTAAAGGGGAGCCAAGGGGGCCAAAGGACCACGTAGAGATGGGGCCCACGCAGACACTTGGAGGGACTGCGCAGATGGGAAAAGGAACACGTAGCAAGAGGAGATTACGTTGGAGGGGGTGAGCCTTGGGATTTAGAGAGGCCAATGCCATAAAGGAGGGAGGAGCTTCCTCATTTTGGCATCCAGTTATGAGCATTTGAGCTAATCACTTCAACTTGGAGAACGCTGGCTATTTAACCTGTTTGTAGCATTGCTTAGTGCATTGAGTGTCTCCATTCGGAGATCTCACCTTTAGCCCTGGGGGACTTCGAGTGCCTACTCGGGCAAGGTAGTTTCAACAATCTTTTTGTAGTAGGTTTGATCTTTGGCATTGAGGTGGAGCTGAGCATTGGAGGACTGCGCAGTCTTGAGAGAGAGTGACACAGTTCTTCTGGGGGAAGTTTTGGATTGGGGGTTTGTGGAGGAGTTGAGCTGGGAGATTGAGCAAGAGATCAACTCTTGCATATTGGAGGAGTTTGGCAGAGTTTCAGGCCGTATTTTGGAGGATTCTACTCAGTGGCAACGCAGAGCCTTGAGGGATTGCATGATTCCCCAAGGGGACGATTTCCGAGGGTCGGCCATTTCAAAAAAGCTTTCTGGGTTTTCTGAGTAGAGGCTGATTCCAGAGTTTCAACATTTTCTAAGGAAGGGAACAGCCCCAAATCCTCATTTGATTTCCAGCAGTAGCAGCAGCACGACAGTTTCCCAACAACATCCACGCAGTTTAGAGAGAGGCCATTCCTTTGCTATTCTGAGTGTATTTCTTCACTTGCCTGGTGCAAGTCGAGGTGCCATCTTTCTGATCACCTCTTGTACTCATTCCATTACTCAGTATAATAAAATGGCTTAGCATTTCTCTCTGCATTTCTTGAGTCTCTGCTTATATTTCATGTTTACATTATTATATGTTGCACCACTGTTATTTTTATCATTTTGACCTTCCCATTATTATATCATTTGTGTGTATTTGGTTGGACCATTGGAGTTTACTGGGGTTTTGGGGAATATCTCTGAAATGGGATATTACAACAGGAAAGAGAGGTGATTCCAATTTATTTCTCCAATTTATTTGAGTTTCGCAATTTTTGCAGCTTTCGAGAGATGGACATACGAGATTGCCATAGGAGGCCATACGAGTTAACCATAATGTAGATCTTGGCAATAGGTCAACTTCCAGTTGCCATTGACAAGTGCTGGAGGAAGTGCAAGTTGTCTAGTGTGAATTGCAAAGCAAGGAAGGGTCCCAGACAGGGATTGAGCTCAAAAGGTGTTAAATTGGCAACTAGGGTCAAACTTCATGTGGGTCGTCTTATTCATGGCTGATAATATTTTTATTAGATTCCTCTTGTCGAGAGATGTAGGATTGATATAAAGATCATTCGATTCTGATAAGTATTCATGGAGATATGAATTTATTTTGATTATGGAATTATTATCAAGTCGACCTACAAGTCATGTAGGCTCAGAAGCCCAACAGTCGCATCTATTCAAACACCAACGTTGTGTATAAATACAGGATGACTTTTCCTCATTTGGACTCACTCATCTCATCACATCTCTCTCTCTCTACTACGCAGAAAAGGGTCTCTCCCTCACACATGTGAAGCGGGACGCTGCTGAAACTGAAGCTGCAACTGCAGATCCAAAGTTTGACCAGTGTGGACCATCAAACCTCCTTTTCTGATCTACGTTGTAGGTTCATCTAAACCTCCTCTGAAGGCTGCAATTTTTGGTGGTGGAATCAAGTCAATCCGACAGAAATTTTTCAAGATATCGACTGCCCTAGTTTGAAGGAAGCTGCTGAAACTGAAGCTACAATTGCAGATCCAAAGTTTGATCAACGTGGACCATCAAACCTCCTCTTCTGATCTGCGTTGTAGGTTCATCTGAACCTCTTCTGAAGGCTGCAACTTTTGGTGGTGGAATCAAGTCAATCCGACGGACGGTTTGCAAGATATCGACTGCCCTAGTTTGAAGGAAGCTGCTGAAACTGAAGCTGCAACTGCAGAAGTAAAGTTTGATTTGCATGGACCAGAAGATCTCCTCATCTGAACTGCACTATAAGTTCATCTGAACCTCCTTTGGAAGCCGCAACTTTTGGTGGTGGAATCAAGCCGATCCGACGGTCGGTTTGTGAGATATCGTCTGCCCTAGTTTGATGATGAAGCCACTAACGCTGATGTTGCTGATCTAGGGTTTGCTATTGCTGATATAAATCAGATTTATTGTACTATTTATCTCTGCTGAATTATTGAAGATAAAAGAAGATTTGATCAAAGGGTTTCCCCACACATTGTGGGGTTTGTCCCTGGCTAGCCACCACATCTTGTGTCTCTTGCCTTGGCTTGTTTTCTGTCGATCGTTTGATGTTCTATCTGCACTTTACTTTATGTACATGTGATTGCTAATTTGTGGAATATAATAAGAAAAAGAAGTAAACTGTTATAAGCATAGAACATACCATAACTTAACATGGTATCAGAGCTGAGATGAAGACAAAAGCCCAAGCAAGAGCAAGAGAAATCACGGAAGAGAAGATTGGCAAGGCTATCCTAAAAGAACTATGGGGTCCTCAACACTCTTTCCTGCTGAAGACAAGCTCTGTGAGAAAGCTGACTATCACGGATGGAAGATGTCTATCGATCTATCCTAAAAGAACAAGGAGTGTTGGACCATGTGAGGCAATATTGTTGAGCCTCCATCAAATGCATTTGCTGCAGCCAGGTACAAATGGAAAACCAGAGAAGTCAAAACAAAGAATATCATCTAGGACTCTGTCGACAAGTACTTGGTGGCCTACATCTCCGACCTAAACACCTCCAAGGAAATCTACGGTAGACTGGTGAGTTTATTTAAAGTTAATGATGCAAATCAAGTTTTGTTTCGTAGAAATAAGCTGAAGGAAATCAAGAAGGGTAAAGATGAGAGTATGCAAGCATACTTCTTAAGAATCACCGAGATCTAGAACGATCTCCTATCTATTGGGGAGACTATTACTGATAGGGAAATGGCACTCACGACTCTCGGAGGATTACCATTTGAATGGTACGTGTTAAAGACTACTCTTCTGAACGATAATGTAATTCTTGGTTTTGAGGAATTAATGGCTAGATGCATTCAAGAAGAAACAAGGGTAGAAGAGCAAGAAATGCCCATGCCTAAAGGTCCTCCTGCTGCCTTTTCTTCTCATGCTAAGAAAAGAAATAATTCCAAGACTAAATCGAAAGGAAAGGCTGGACCTAAGGGTGGAAGAAAAGGACAATGTTACATCTGCAATAAAGCAGGTCACTATGCAAGGGAGTGCCCTGATAGAAAGGACTCACACCGAGACGATGATCAAAATCCCTCTGATGGAAATCAAAGGAATGACAAATTCAATAGCAAAGGTAAGAGGAGAGCTGGGAATCAAGGAAGAGGACAACCATTCAAGAAGGCTAGAAATTCCAGGATGTATTAAATGCACCTGACCTCAAGAACCTGGTGTCCATCTCGGTAATGGAAGACAGGCTACAAGGTAACCTTCAGCGATGGCAAGGTACGCATATGGAAAAATAATGTTAAAGATGCCTTTACTCTTGGGTTTCGTGTTATATCAGGTCAATGGAAGTCCGCTAGGTGTCATGTCTTATGACACATCTCTTCAGTTCGAACTTTGGCATCGGAGGTTTGCCCCCCCTTTGTTATAAAGCTCTACTCGGTGTAAGACAAATGGCGACAGGGATGCCTGGATTCCGAGTAGAGAAAGAAGGTTTATGTTTGGAATGTGCCGAAGGAAAGCTCAAAAGGGGACCATTCCCCTCAAGCCAAAGCAAGACCTCCGATATATTACAGTTGGTTCACTCAGGGATACCTGAGGTTGGCATTAAGAGGGAGACTACTACACCACATACTCCAGAGTAGAATGGTGTTGCACCGTACGATTGTGGAAGTTGTCTCTATGGGTAGATGATGTAACAATTTCTGATGTGGAAGAACCGATGGATCCTATTTATCTGCCTGAGCCTTCCTCTTCCAGGAAGAAGCCTTCATGGCTTAGGGGGATACTTGATGATGCTAAAAGACATACTGCACCCCGAGGAACCTTCCGTGAAAGTAAGAAAACTAACAGGTGTCAGGGATACCTGACCATCATGAGCATGATTATACAAAATAAGCCTTCATCATTCACAGATGCCGTCAAGCATCAAGTATGGAAGGATGCTATGACCATTATGGAGAATGATGTCTGGGAAGTAGTTCCCAGACCCTAGGACAAGACAATTGTTACTTCAAAATGGCTTTACAAAATAACACTGTAGTAGATGGAAGTACAGAAAAGTATAAGGTTCATTTTGTTGCTCGTGGTTTTTCCCAGAAGGAAGGTGTAGCCTATGATGTCATAGTTGCACCTGTTGCCAGATATACGACCATCTGCTTGATCATGGCCATTGTGGCTTCACAAGGGTGGAACCTACATCAGATGGATGTCAAGACCGCGTTCTTGCATGGTTCGATCTAAGAACAGGTCTATGTGGAGCAACCCGAAGGATTTGAGATTTATGATTGAAAATCTCATGTATGCAGGATGAAGAAGGCTTTCTATGGGCTGAAGCGAGCACCCTGAGCATGGTATGAGAGGATCGATAGCTACTTGATGAAGCTGGGATTCACTAGGAGTGAAGCCGATCCTAACCTTTACTTTAAGGTTGAAGATGACAAGCCTCTCATACTGGTGTTGTATGTGAATGACCCCTTTTTAACAGGTGCATACCCTCTCATTCACAAATGTAAGAGGGAGTTGGCTTCTGAATTTGAAATGAAGAACCAAAGACTTGAAGTGTGGCAAAAGCCAAGGGAAATTTTCCTATCTCAAGGAAAATATGTGGTGAAGATTCTGAAAAGAACTGGTATGATGGACTACAAGCCTGTGACTACCTTGAGGATCTTAACTTTCAAAAGTTATATTGTAGTGATGTCAGACCAGATTTGGGAAATGCCTCTAGTTTCAAAAACTCATTTGCATTGACGTTCTTGATGAACCTCCATCCGAACATCTGTTTTGCAGTTAGCATTGTGAGCTCATATTTGGTTGTGCCTCACTAGATTGGTGCCAAGAATCTTCTGAGATGTCTTCAGTACACAATCTCTCATGGATTGAGATACACTGCCGGAAATATAAAATTGCATGATTATTCGAATGCTGATTAGGCAGGTAGTGTGGAGTACTTTTTAGTGCTGTCTCTCTTTGGATTCTGCTTCGATATAATGGATGAGCAAGAAGTAGAAGTCGGTTGCCATAAGCATCACTGAGACTGGATACATATCTACAGGTATGATCTCATATGAAGCTGCCTGGTTGGGAAGCTCTTCAGTGAGTTGTTTGAACACATACCACTGGGATTCTCTGTAACAACCAGAGGTGGGATTCGATATTGAGGAATCTCGTATTCAACGATTGCTCCAGCAGATAGACATCATCTGGGATATGGTAAGTCGATGAGCAAGGAGGCTCCATCGCATTAAGATGATGTATAGGTCAATACACCTTGTGAAAGCCCCGAGGAAAGATCTAATCTGTGATTTTCCCAAACGACTTGGAGTCGTCAAGAAACCCTTGTACAAGTGTCCTACATGTTGCATACATTGAGCTCTGGGAGCTCTGAGGGCTTGCGGTTCTTACTGGAGCAACATACAACCATAGGGTGACTCACCCTCCCCTGGTGGTGTGCACTGGAACAAGATGATTCGCTCTCTTGTGAGACAAGATGATTTGCTCTCTTGTGGAACAGGATGATTCGCTCTCCTGTGTAGTAGAATGATTAGTTCTCCTGTGAGGCCTAGATTGATGTTCTCCATGGCGATTGTAGCAGGATTGATGTGTTCTCTTGTGAGGCCTGGATTGATGTGTTCTCCATGGCGATTGTAGCAGGATTGATGTGTTCTCCTGTGAGGACAGGATTGATGAGTTCTCCTGTCGAGGCATCCTACCCATGCAGTCTGGGACTCATGGGAAGTACCTCTCATTTGATCAATGAGCAAGGAAATGAAGTCAGGGACCATAGTAGTACCGATGGACGCATCATTGTATCTACCATACTCCCTACACTAGGATGACCTCCATTGATCTGGGATCAATGATACTAGTCTGAGACCAGTGGTAGGAGTTGTGCCATACTATGACGCTGACTTCGGGTCGGTTGAGACTAGTCTGGGACCAGTGGTACATACTCTGAGACTTACTTTGTGTCAGTGCAGTACTGGTCTGGGACTAGTGAGAGTGGTACAAACTATGACGCTGACTTTGGGTCGGTTGAGACTAGTCTAGGACCAGTGGTACACTCTCTGAGACTGTGATACTAGTTTGGGACTAGTGGTAGGAACGGTACCTACTATGAAGCTGACTTCGGGTCGGTTGAGACTAGTCTGGGACCAGTCGTACGCACTCCAAGGTTGACTTTGAGTTAGTGAAGGATGATACTGGTTTGGGATCAGTGGAGTTATACTCACTATGATGTTGACTTCGGGTTGGTTGAGATTGGTCTGGGACCAGTGGTACATACTCTGTCATTGACTTTGAGTCAGTATGATACATCCTCGATCATTTCTTCTTTTCATAATTCAGACAAAAGCAGAGCAGAACAAAACAATGCAAGAGCAGAGCAAAACAGAGCAAAACAATACAGATCAATATAGAGCAGAACAAGACAAAGCCGAACAAGCAGAATAGAGCAGAGCAGGGCAAGGTTCAGGCTATACAGGGCAGTGCATTTGATGGATGAATAGTAGCGATTGTCAGACAGATTGCAGATGAAGTTCCCCCTAGTTGAGAGGGAATGTTAAATTGGAAACTAGGGCCAAACTTCATGTGGGTCATCTTATTCATGGCTGATAATATTTTTATTAGATTCCTCTCGTCGAGAGGTGTAGGATTGATATAAAGATTATTTGATTCTGATAAGTATTCATGGAGATATGAATTTATTTTGATTATGGAATTATTATCAAGCCGACCTACAAGTCATGTAGGCTTAGAAGCCCAACAGTCGCGTCTATTCAAACGCCAATGTTGTGTATAAATACAAGAGGACTTTTCCTCATTTGGACTCGCTCATCTCATCACATCTCTCTCTCTCTCTACTGCGTAGAAAAGAGTCTCTTCTCTACTGCGTAGAAAAGGGTCTCTTTGTCACACATGTGAAGCCAGAAGCTGCTGAAAGTTTGAAACTGAAGCTGCAACTGCAGATCCAAAGTTTGACCAGCATGGACCATCAAACCTCCTCTTCTGATCTGCGTTGTAGGTTCATCTGAACCTCCTCTAAAGGCTGCAACTTTTGGTGGTGGAATCAAGTCAATTCGACAGACGGTTTGCAAGATATCCACTGCCCTAGTTTGAAGGAAGCTGCTGAAACCAGTGTTTTAAGAAACGGCCGAGTCAACATTGACTCAGCCGAGTTGGTCCGTTTCGTTAGCCTGGGCATCAAAACGGTCAGCAACCCGGTTTGGACGGCCGAGTCAGCAATGACTCGGCCGAAACGGACCGAGTCCGATATGAAACGGCCGAGTTGCATGACAAAAGCCGAGGAGGACATAAAAGATTTATGTTTGGGCAATTTCGGTGATTAATTCATCATTGTAACTCAGACCATTGACTATAGGAGCTCGGAATTGTAAACAAACATCTCTGGTGACTCTAGAGCTCGGACTACAACACAAAAACCTGTGGAAGAGGTCCATTACAGCGTGGATCTATGTATGAACAGTCACAACTCAGACCTTGAGTGACAGTTATCTGTAGGAGGATAAACCTCACTCGGACGTGAGGAAGGACAGTCTTCTAGGCAGTGACTCGGATTAGTGGAACAGTCACAAGAGGCTCGAACTTGTGACAAGTATAAGGACACTCATCTATTAACACTAATTGGAGGCTCAATCTTAGGGCTCGGAATAACCTCAAAATAGTCCTGTAGTGACACTTCTCTCGGCCCTATGACAGCTTAAAGGAGGGACTGGACCAATGGACAGTCACTCAGACTTATACGCTTTGAATATTAGACAGTGAAGAGATTACAACAGTGACATTTGTGAGGCTCAATGCACAGACCTATGGAGGACTTTGCAATTATACCTTGGACCTTTGTTGAAAATTTGAGGACGGATTTGGTTAGCACAGTTGGAGCAAATTTCAAGTTAGCTTTTGGGCATCTATTGAAGTCTACAGTGACAAACTTGTGAAGTAAAGATCTAAAGCTTACAAATCTTGGGAACAATCTATGGTTTGAAATTTGGTGTTTGGAAGCTCCTTGTGACTACCTCCTTGGACTTGGAACATTTGAAGAATGCAGACGTAAATTGAAGAAGTGTTATTGAAGATTGTCTTCCATCTATATTATAATGCTGTGTGTTTGGAAACATGAATGAAAATCTTTAAAATTATGTTTAAAATCTTCAAAATTATGTTTTTTTATAAAAAAACTAAATATTTAATGTA
>APFE030829373.1:20651-34028 GCA_000404065.3 Pinus taeda | reverse complement strand
CGAGTCATTACCGTTTCGGAGTCGGAGTCGGAGTCATTGCTCGGCCGAGTCGGAGTCGGAGTCGGAGTTTTAAAACTATGGCTGAAACTGAAGCTGCAACTGCAGATCCAAAGTTTGACCAGCGTGGACCATCAAACCTCGTCTTCTGATCTGCGCTGTAGGTTCATTTCAACCTCCTCTGAAGGCTGCAACTTTTGGTGGTGGAATAAAGTCAATCTGACGGACCTTTTGCAAGATATCGACTGCCCTAGTTTGAAGGAAGCTGCTGAAACTGAAACTGCAACTGTAGAAGTAAAGTTTGACCTTCGTGGACCAGAAGATCTCCTCATCTGAACTGCGTTGTAGGTTCATCTGAACCTCCTATGCAAGCCGCAACTTTTGGTGGTGGAATCAAGCCGATTCGACGGTCGGTTTGTGAGATATCCTCTGCCCTAGTTTGATGATGAAGCCGCTAATGTTGATGCTGCTAATCTAGGATTTGCTACTGCTGATATAAATTAGATTTATTGTACTAATTCTCTCTGCTGAATTATTAAAGATAAAAGAAGATTTGATCAAAGCGTTTCCCCACACATTGTGGGGTTTGTCCCTGGCTAGTCGCCACATCTTGTGTCTCTTGTCTTGGCTTGTTTTCTGTCGATCGTTTAATGTTCTATCTGCACTTTACTTTATGTATATGTGATTGCTAACCTGTGGAATATAATAAGAAAATGAAGTAAACTGTTATAAGCATAGAACATACCATAACTTAACAAAAGGAGATAGTGTGGCACCAAATGTAGGAGTGTGATACTCTAGTATGCCATGATGGGTAGGCTCTAGTGTAGAAGCAATAAGGAGATCAGTTAGATCAGTACCAGTTGTTATCACAAGACCATCACCCTCGCTATAGGGGCCCACAGTATCATAATAGTAGATTGAGTGTCAGCATGCACAATTAGTTATTCAGATGACAGCTGCATAGCTAGTCGTAGTCAGTACTAGAGATACAGTTACAGAACTAGTTGCAGTGACAGGCAATGAGAATTTCCCAGTTGCAAGTAGCAGGTGCAGTTCCAGCCATAGAGGGTTCCAATTTTTTAGAGGAAAAAGGGAGCCCGGGTAAATTCCAACAAATGAAACCGAGGGAGGCAGTGTGAATTGGTCAGTTGAGACACAATTCTAGCCAAAGACAATCGGCTAGTCCATGTTGTAGAGGCTATAGATCGTATGTCAATACCGGGAGGAGATCCAGAGGAGTAGTTTTAGTATGCAACAGGAGTTAGAGTTTCTACCAGAAAGAGTTTCCAAAGAAAAGATTGAATTTCTCGCAAGAAAATCTTGCAGTCCAGTTAGGCATGCAGATAGGAGTGCGAGTTGCAGTAGAGAGGCTTTGCTAGAAGGTGGAGGGATTTCCCAGTTCTGTTTCAAAGGGAGATCGAGACTTAGAGGGATTCTAGCTTCAGAGGGAGCAATCCTATGGAAGCTTAGTACTTCAGGATTTGAGATGATAAGTACATAGTTGCAGTGATGGCAATAGCGTAGATGTATTACACTATAGTGGCAACACAAAAGCAGGAGTGAAAAGGCTTCAACAGTGTATGATCATAGTTGCGCAGTAATAGCGTAGGGTGATAGCAGCTATATCCCTAGATGGAGGAGCGTAAGGCTTTAGAGTTTCAGATTTGGTCAGATTCCATGGAAGAGCATCACTAGTTGCAACATACTCTTCATAAATCATTACCTTTGCTATAGGGGCCCATGGTATTTAGTAGCAAGAAGATCAATGTCAGAAGACGTAATCAGATCTTGAGAGATAGTGCAAAGACTAGTTTTTGTCAGTAACTAGAGGGGCATAGAGATAGATAAGTGTTGATTTAGGGTAGCATCGGATGTGCTCTAGCCATGAAAATTGGTGAAGAGGCTAAAGCACATGAAATCTCCAAGACCCAAAAATGGTTTAGGGAAATTCTACCTAGTGAAGGAGATATTAAAATAATTAATATTCTTAATGGGTTCCTAAGTCTAAACTTAGGAAAAAAAAAATATTAATGGGTATTAATATAAAAATGGGTTAGAAGGTTCTAAATGGCATGGATCAAGCCAAATCTAATCTTAGCCATTGATTAGAGATGTAATCTCGACCGTTGAAGACTCAATAGAAAAAGTATAAGAGGAGGCTTGGGGGTTAGAGGGAGATACACCAAAGTGATCAGTCAGTTCAATTTTCTAGAGCGGGGTTTGCTAAGAGAAATCGAACCAGTGATCAGTTGTAGCAAGGGGTGGTGAGTGCATAGCAGAGAGGAAGAGATAGTGCTAGAAGATCAGCGCAAAGGCAAAGAGGTAGACATAGAGCCAGAGGAAGCCACACAGAGGCCAATAGTGACTGCCCAGAGGGCCAAAAGGCTTGCATGAGTGACGCAGAGGCTGCAGAAGTGGCGCAGAGGGCCAAAGAGGCTGTGCAGACCTCAGAGGGCTGACGTAGAGGGTTTCAGGTTGATGCAGAGGCTAGGAGGGCTAACGCAGTGCCTCAGAGAAGTGCTAGAGAGGGTTTCGTCTATGTCACAGGGTTCGCCGAACTTGAAGTTCAGGTTTGAAATTCGGCGAACCTAAAAAAAAATTTGAAACTCATTCAGGTTCATCGAACCTGAAATTCGAACCTGAACGGCAAATTTGAATGAATTCGAACCTGAAAATCGAACTTGAAAAATCGAACCTGAACGTACTTTAACGCGAATTTCAACGATTTTTTTGTAGCTTCGTTGGTTTTTTTAGGCGGTTTTTTTTGCCTAGAATATTAATGAACTGTAAAATATAAATACCTTGAAATCTGATTCTCACGAGTCACAACATCAAGGGGATGGAGAGCAGCGATAGTGGTGAATCAGCGACTACCCCTGCTGTTGCATTCTCCCACTGCCATTGCATCCTTCTTCCTCTTTTCTGCTTGTCTATTTGGTGAGCAACCCATTCGAAACGGACATTAATGTTCTGGTGTTAATAAGGAGACAAGCAAATTCAGGTAGGTTATAATATTCAAACGTCCGAAAGTATCCATACTGGCATCATATATTAAATTCAGGGTAACTCTCTGTTCTAGGACTATTCCCAATATTATAGGTGGTTTTTTTAATGTATAAATTTTACATGGGTTTTAATGAAGAAAAAAAAATTACATGGTTTAAAATGCAAATAAACAATATTTAATTATTGTCTGAATTTTATTTGTATGTTTTTATCAAAATTGGTAAATGATATAATTTAAAAAGATGTGAGGATAGAATAGCAATTGTATAATTTTTTTTTTTTTAATAATAATAATCTTGTGTTATATTTGTATGTTAAATATGTATTATTGTAAAATGTGTATTAATTTTTAAATATTGTTGGGTTTTATATTTGTTGATGATTTTTCATTCCTTTGGGTGCTACATATTGTTGGTGTCGTATAAGTGTGAATGTTAGTGTTATTGGCATGCATAAGACATTAATGTGGGTTACAAAATGTTAAGGTGAGTTTGTATATGGCATTGGTGTGTGCATATACAAGGTGTTGAAATGTGTGTGTGCACAATGAGATTTGGCGTGCACATCTAGAATTCAATGCATCAAATATTGTAGAAGTATCGTAGGTGTTTGTCAATAGTGCTACATTTTGGACCCAAGTCTCTAGCTCATGCACACAGTTGGAGGGTATTGTAATGGTCAAGATGGAAGAGATTGACATGGAGAATGGTCACTTCTTGGTGTGCACGAG
This sequence comes from Pinus taeda, assembly GCA_000404065.3. Taxonomy (NCBI): domain Eukaryota; kingdom Viridiplantae; phylum Streptophyta; class Pinopsida; order Pinales; family Pinaceae; genus Pinus; species Pinus taeda. The sequence goes on along the minus strand of APFE030829373.1, from coordinate 30,292 downwards.
GCTATACATCAAAAACTAGTCACTACATTAGCAGTACGAGTAGTCATTGGGGCATTTGAAGGTAGTGGTCAAAGATGTGAGTTAAGTATAGCACTACTTGAGTCATTAAACTAGGAGTTAAGGTAGTCATGGGAGCATCTAAAGGTAGTATCAAACATGCGAGTCAAGTATACACTACTTGTGCACACATGGGTAGACCCTACTTGTGCACACATGAAGACTCTATACGCAGTTATGAAGACTCATATATGCTGGTCATGGAGACATCTATCTGCTGTAAATGGAGACACCTTTCCGCTATAAATTGAGACATATATGCAGGAAAATGGAGACACCTTATACGTAGGCAATGGAGACATATTAGGTGCAGTCATCTATGAATTGGGCGAAGGCATGAAGACGCAGCCAAGGTATGAAGCTGCAGTCATGCATAGTGGAGCTACAGTCAAGGCATAAAGCCGCAGAGAGTCATAATCAAGTGAAGCCTTAGTCAAGGCATAAAGCCGCAGAGAGCCACAGTCAAGTGGAGTCACAGTCAAGGTCATGGCGCTGTAGTGAGTTCAGTTGTCTTCTCGGATGGGTTAAGGAGCCGCAAAACTAAAGCCGATCCATTCTCGGCATAGGCAATCTTGGTATAACAAGGAGCAGTCTTGATTTTGGTGGCAGTCCTGTAGCAGACAAGTCATCGGATAACAGAAAAAGAGCTATTCTCTCGGATCAATGAATATTATGACAAATGTTATCTCCTCTATATAAATTACAGTCTAGCTATGACTCGATGATGAGAGAAGGTTTCAATGAAGAGATCCTTGGCAAATGTATTCAGATCTAGAATAAGGCAGTCTCAACATGTTTCAAAGAACAATGACAAGGATCACATTAATAATAGATCATCATCATATAAATGTATATGAGCATGATCTGTAATGGGACTGCATAATGATGTAAAGGGTAGCATGATCGATAATGAGACTGCATGTTGATGTATGAGGCAACATGATGATGGATGAGACAACATGATGATGTATGATGCAGCATAATGGGCATGTTAAGTAATGAGCAACATGATGATGAATAGGATTGCATGATGATGGAAGATGCAGCATATGGGTAGCATGATGATGAGAGCAGATGAGAGCAGCTCAGTTATCTAGGACCAGCACTGTAATGGTACAACAGGGTGCTACACGGTAAGGTGCAGCAAATGGATGAAAGGCAACACTATGATAGGTGGAGTCACCTTAGAGAATCAGTTGAAGCAATATGTCTTCAACTGATTTCATGCAAATATCAAAAGTCAAAATGTTGACTTCTATTGTAGATGTACTATCTCTCTCACTTTCTCTGTTGAACTTTGAAGAACATAAAAGAAGATTTGATCAAGGGTTTCCCCACATTGGGGTTTGTCCCTGGCTAGCGCCACATCTTGTGTCCTCTTGTCTTGGCTTGTCTTCTGCGATTTATATTTATGTTCTATCTGCAGTTTACTTTAATGCTGATGTGATTGCTAATCTGAAAAAGATATTGAGCTAATTGTGAAAATTGAAATAAATTGTTCTAGCATAGAACATACCTAAAATTAACACAGTTGTACTTAGAAAAGCTGCATAATAATAAAACCCTCAAAACTGTTGCACTGATTTTCCCAAGTTGGGTTTTTCTGGGGACGATTGTCCAAAAATAACAATGTCCCTTGTGTGTTTGTCTATTTCTTTCAGTTGATGATCTGTAGATGGTTGAGACTACATTGTGTTTATTTCAGTGTTTATATGGTTAAATAACTTGTTCAGTGATTAAACAAATAGGAGAAATAAACTAGATAGTGTAGGAAAATTTCTAATAGGTTAGACTTAGAAATTTCAACATGGTATCAGAGCATTGCAGATCACAAGAGAGCTGAAGGCACTAGTTGAATTAGAGAATTTGTAGTAGAAACAACTGTCCCGATTAACAAAAGTTGTTCCTAAGCAGAAAGCAGCAGAGAAGGGGTGACGCAGAGGGCCTGTGTCATCAGTTCGAGTCAAAGAAGGGGCTAGCGCAGAAGCAGTGGGAGGCAAAATAGGGTCACGAAGAGCCACATCATCTTGCTCAGACAAGTAGGAGTGATGTAGTTGGCTAGTGGAGCGATTCAGCCACTGCCGGGATTATGCAGAGCCTAGAGGCTCATTTCTTCAGTGGTTGGGGCATAGGAAGTTGTGGGCAGATTGTGGAGTATGAAGCTGGTGGGGTGTTGTTGTTGTCGAGGCAGAACCGTACCTAATGGGACAAAACCAAGGTAGAGGGGAGTCGCTACCTAGGTGGATTTCTAGCCAAGAAATCCAGATCAATGTTGCAAGAGCAAAGGAGATCAGAGAGGTGCAATTCCACTGTTGGCAGAAGGATTTCTAGGAGGGAAATCGAGACTCAAAGGGAGTCTAGGAGAGGACTTCTAGGAGGGAAGTAGAGACTCAGAGGGAGCCTAGCAGAGAACTTCTGAGTGGGAAGTAGAGACTCAAAGGAGTTGAAAAGAAGAACAGAGATGACCATGAATGGACTGAGGGATCGGGACAGGCTGGACAGGGCATCCAACTTTGTCATCTAGAAGGCGAGGATCCTGTTTGTTCTAGATCAGCATTGCATTAAGGCCTTCGCCTTGAGAATCGTGGCTATCCCAGTCGACCCAATTGATAACGAAAAGTATGAGGATGCGATGGCTAAGGCAAAGTGCATAATCCTTGATGGGGTCAAGGATCATGTAGTCCAACATATTGCCGAGAAGAATACAACAATGAAAATGTGGACACTTGGACGACATTGTATCAGGGCACTTCTGTGCAGAGAAAGATGCTACTGGAGAATCAGCTGTGGTCCTATCAGATGCAGAAGGAGTAGTAGATAGATCACTTCCTTAGTAGGTTGCAGGAGATCCGGGACCAACTGACTTCCATAGGGGCCACGTCGGATTAGGAGTTGATGGTGAGGATAGCCTTGAACGCAGTCTCCAAGGAGTGGGAGACATTCGTCTAAAGCATTTTGTGGAGAGCAAATCTTCCAGATTGGGAAGAACTGTGGGCATCTCTTCGCTAAGAAGAGATCAGATGGCTGACCAAGGTAGGAAGTATTGGAAAAGGAGCCTGGGTCAAGAAAGAGGAGGAAAAGGATCTGGCTTTGGCATCTGCGAGGTAACAAGGGAAGAGGAAAAAAAGGACCTCTCCAAGATTAAGTGCTTCAACTGTCGGGAGTGGGGCCATTATGCAACCTAGTGTCTTAGGAAAAAGAATAAGGGAAATGCGTATGACTCTAAGGCAATGTCAGCTATGGCAGAGAACGAGGTAGAAGATGATGGCGATTGTACCATGAGTGCTCATCTACCTCTAGAGAAGAGGTGGGGAGACATCGAGCTGTAGTCAGGAGGACTACAGGAGATGTGGTGCAGGATCCTTGAGGTAGCCAAACTCTTGGATCATATTTGGCTACGGGAGCCCCGAGAGATAGTAGCAGGATGATGGATGTCAGTAGAAGCAGATGCGGATGGAGCGGCAGAGAGTGCTAGAGTGCAGTAGTCCCTGGCAGCGCAGAGAGGGTTGCAGCAGTGCAAGAGGCACAAGGGAGGTTGTAGCAGTGCAGGAAGGCACGAAGGTGTTTGCAGCGGTGCGAGAAGCATAGAGTTGCTGCAGCAGCGCAGAAACAACAAAGGGAGCACAAGATAGCAGCAGAGAGAGCTTTAGCATCAGGAGGGTTTCTAGCCTGACAAGGATGTCAATAGTTGGGTAGATCAATTACAATCATCTCAGTAATTGAGTTGCAATGCAGCAGTAGCAGTGGCAGTGCTATGGGTAGCATGTTGCAGCATGATGAGAGAGGGCTACAGTGCAGATGCAGTGTTGGGAGGAAGGACCTGCAGCAACACATATGCAGAGGAGTTGTTGTACAAATGTAGCAGTGGTAGTGGTAGAGCCATGGGCAGCAGTACAGGATGCGGTAGTGCAGAGGACGTTGGGCAGGAAGGCCAAACATCAACACAGGTACTGGTGCCGGATCATCAGGGTGATGTTCAGTGGTGGAGTATTACTAGAGCACATTCCTTGCTAAGAGGGAGTGTTGGTTTGGGGTAGCATCGGATGTGCTCTATCCATGAAAATTGGTGGAGAGGCTAAAGCACATGAGATATCCAAGACCCAGAAATGGTTTGGGGAAACTCTGCTCAGTGAAGGAGATATTAAAATAATTAATATTTTTAATGGGTTCCTAAGTCTAAACTTAGGAAAATAAAAATATTAATGGGTATTAATATAAAACTGGGTTAGAAGGTTCTAAATGACATGGATCAAGCCAAATCAAATCTTAGCCATTGATTAGAGATGTAATCTCGGCCATTGAAGACTCAAAAAAAAAAGTATAAGAGGAGGCTTGAGCGTCAGTGGGAGATACACCAGAGTGATCAGTCAGTTCGATTTTCTAGAGCGGGGTTTGCTAAGAGAAATCGAACAAGTGATCATAGTTGAAGCGAGGGCCAATGAGTAGGAGGCAGAGAGGCAGAGATAGTGTCGGAAGACCAACGCAAAAGTAAAGAGGCAGACACAGAGCTAGAGGGAGCCACACAGAGGCTAGCAGTGACTGCGGAAAGGCTAGAAGGGCTTTCATCATCCACGCAGAGGCTGCAGAAGTGACGTAGAGGGCCAGAGAGGCTGTGCAGAGCCTAAAAGGGTTGACGGAAAGGGTTTTAGGCTGATGCAAAGGCTAGGAGGGTTGACGCAGTGCCTCAAAGAAGCGCTAGAGAGGGTTTCGTGGGGCAGACTTTCAGAATATTTGCTTCCGAAGAGAGGTATTACTGCTAGATTATTTTCTCTATAGGGTGAGCCAGTTTGGCACCCGGTTGTACTCAGAAAAGCTACATAATAATAAAACCCTCAGAACTATTGCATCGGTTTTCCCAAGTTGGGTTTTTCTAGGGACGATTGTCCAAAAATAACGGGGTCCCTTGTGTGTTTGTCTATTTCTTTTACTTGATGATCTGTAGATGGTTGAGACTACATTGTGTTTATTTCAATATGTATATGGTTAAATAACTTGTCCAGTAATTAAACAAGTAGGACAAATAAACCAGATAGTGCAGGAAAATTTCTAATGGGTTAGACCTAGAAATTTCAACAATAAGCACAGACAGTTACTTAGTAGATAATGCTGTTGCTAGTTGTAGTGAGAGACTAAAGAGATAGTTGCAGGGCCAGTATGGGGACATAGTGGATCCATAGATTGGTTCTTAGTTGCAGTAGTTGCAATAGCAGAAGTAGCAGCATGAGATCAGATGTAGCGCATGCAGAGTTAGCATCTCTGCAGGATGGAACAGTGTGGTGTCAGCAGTAGTGTAGATGCAAGGTGATTCAACTATAAGCTAGCAGATGAATGAGAGTATATGTGACGTAAGTTGGTGGGCAGTGACAGGATGTTACAGGTATCAAGCATTAGTAGCATGAGGGAAGATGTTATGGGAGAAGAAAGAACACCTTCCTTGCTAAGAGGGAATGTTGGTTTTGATAGCATTGGATAGGCGTTCTAGTCTCGATTTGTGTTTGAGAGACTATGAAACATGAGATTTTCAAAACCCAGAAAAGGTTTTGCGAGATAAGCTTGTGAAATGCCTTAATTGAATTAATTAAGCATCATTTAAAATTTTGCGATGTTTAACTTACTAAAATCAGTTAATTAATAGTAATTAATTAAGGAAAGGTGAGAAAGCTCTAGAAACTCACATAGTTGAGTTTGAGATGGTCTTAGCTGTTGATGACGATTTAATCATGGTCATTGATGAGCCAATGAGAGATTATAAGAGTAGGTCGATGGGGTTGAAGAGAACACACTTGGGCAGTGGCAATGTGACACATGTAGAGCGCGTTCCTTGGCAGATCGAGCTATATAGTTGCAAAAATCGAGCAAGGAAGAAGAGTTAGTGCCAAAAGGAAGGAAGGAGTGAGATTGAGGGAGCAACAATAGATTATTCCAACAGATATTCCCAGCAGAGCAACAGACTAGGGAGGCTAATATATTTCTGCAAGAAGAATGAATAAGTAGTGCGAGTAGCTAGAAACCTAGTGTGAGTTGTTAGAAGAGAGTTTTCAGTGTTTCCGAAGGTCAGATTGAGCTTCAAAAGTCCTTGTGAATTTCTTCTAGCGGTAGAGGCAGGGGATCTCACTTGGAGCCAACTAGCAGGCTGTATGATTTTCCTAGACCAGGCAGTGCGAATTCCTAAAGGTCGAGTTTATTAGTGGGGTTGAAGCAGGTCATAGGGAGGCTGAAACAATTTGCAAAAGGGAGAAATTTTCTCCAAAATATTTGGCCAGATTATTTTGTTGGAGGATAGGTAGATTGGCATCGAGATATTGTACTCAATTTTTTTATTGATGCATAATAAAATAAACCCTCATCTGTTGCATTGGTTTTCCCTTTGGGGTTTTTTCAGGGACTATTATCTAAAAATATTAGTGTCATTTTTATTGTGTGTTTGTGTGTATTTTCTCAGTTCCAATTTAATTTCTGCAGCGTAAGTTTATTATAAAGAATTGCAGTGTGATTTATTCGTTATTTGCAGTAACAAATAAACTACATAATTAATCAGTTAGAAGAATAAATTTCTAGTTGTTGCAATTCCAAGGAAATTTCACATGGAGATCACTTGAGATGATTTTGGAGCATTGGTACACTCTCCTTTGAAGTTAATGTTGTGCCCTGGGGCTACCACTTCAGCCATGCATGCATAGGAGGATGATGCAATTCTTGATGATGACGTCTTGGTTGAGGAGGTGTTACTTGGAGATGCACCCATGTATTTTGCTGATGTCCCTTGGTGGGAGGAGCACTTTAAGACCCACTTTGTCACTTGCTTGATGGAGATGCCCACTATTGGAGGACGACATCGTGTAGAGAGCCTTTTTCAACCACACGCATGGATGATTTATGACATTTTTGTTATGATTCATCATTTGTACAACTATCTCTAGGTCGGCTTGTAACCTATTAGCCTAATTGAACACTACAAACAAACTTTTAGCTTTTTTCTTTGTAAATTAATGAAAAATAACTTGTTTTCCTTCATATAAATAGAAGGAAGTCATTTTCATTGGATCATCTTCACACTTACTCACTTCTCTTCTCTTGAGAGAGTGCACACTAGGGTTTTTTTCTCTCTACTCGACACAATGGCTAAATAGAGTGGGACTTGTCTTGGGGAGTATATTTATTGTATGGAGAGATTGTCTTGTGGATTGATGAAGTGATTCTTGCATGAGTGGTGTAAGTTTAATGTCATTTTCTCCAATTTTGCATGTAATTTTTGGAATTAGAGTTTTTATTGTGCCATACTGAAAATTGCAATATCTTTCATGAACTCTTATTTCTATATGCTTATGAAAAATTTGCCATTCAAGAATCATCAAAGGAACTTGCTTTTAAACATCCTTTGACCTTAAATCTCCCATGAAAGGAGTCGCTATGGTGTATAAGTGAAGCAATTGTATTCCACCCTTCGTCCAATTTCCTACCTTGACGTCACCTTTGTTGACTGCATTTCCCAATTGAATGAAGGCACTAGTCTTGTTGTGTTGACGATTCTAAATTTCTATCTTTTATCCTTTTCATGGTAGCTAGGGTTAGGTTTTTGTTTAAATTTTCATTTAATAGATATTTTATGCATATACATTATTGCCCTTTGGGTAGGAATTGCATTTATTAATGTTAAAAAAGAACCTATCATTTATTGCATGTTTTACCATCAAATTTAGGGTTGATGTCGAGGATTTGTATTGTTGTTTTGTGCATTTTCAGCAATTAAACACTTAAATTTGTCTTGTCCCTTGCTTACATCTTTGATAATATTTAATCCTTTGTCGATCTTATCATTTATAGGCTATTTCTTGGCTATTATATGGGTTTCCACGTAAATTTTCCTTTTTTTGAAACCCTAACTCGTAACAGCGTTTCCTTAGTTTATTGGGGTTGGTAGAGTGTGTACTTGAATATATGTAGATCTCATCTTGGCCTCCAAGGCTTTGTTGGTACCTTCTTCTATAACCATTAGACTCTTATCACCCTTGAACCTCCTTTATTGAAGATATTACTAGTTAATTTATTTACAAGCTCATTATAGAGGCATTTGGCTTGGAACCCTAGTCATCTAACTTGTGAGTCTTGTCAAGGAAGCTTCCCTTGTGGGAATAACATCTGACTACAAAATAGCAAGAGAGAGGCCATTGAGGTGAAAGTGGTGGCTAATCTCTTTGTTTCCATAAGACCTAGGTTACCTAGTGAGGCTTTGCACTAAGGTTGCTAGATTTTGCGGTAACAGACCTCCTTATGGTGATTTGTGTCTAGAAAGTTTGGAAATATTTTTGAGGCCTTAAATGACCTTTTTGAGGTCTAAACCTTGCAAACAAAGTTCCAACCTCTTAACGTTGTTCTACACATTGAGAGCCTTCCAATAGCATGAAGATCAACTTAATCAAAGTTCATATGAGGAAGTTATGCTTCCTACAAGTTGACCTATCTTATTAACTACCATGATAATGAGTGGATGCCACGTCATCTTCCATTACTCACACATGAAACTAGTCACATGTGGACTTTCAAGAAGATTCTAGAGGCTTCAAAACCCTAACACTAATTGGGAATTGAGGCATGCAAAAGCCCTGTAGTCACTTAGATTGTACAAGCACTGCCACAATGACTCAGGTCAGGGTCTGTCACTCTGATCCTTGACCTCCTCAATCTAGCTGTCTCCCAACAAGAAGCTATGGGAGGTAGCCCCTATGGAAGATGGAAATGAAGGCCAAGCTGGCAACCAACAAGTCTGGGAGACACGATTGAATGGCCTAGCCACTTGGTTGATTTTAACAAGTTTCAAAGGATTAGATTTAATTATGTAATGTTCCTATCTTAAGTTATGGTATGTTCTATGCTTATAACAGTTTACTTCTTTTTCTTATTATATTCCACCGATTAGCAATCACATGTACATAAAGTAAAGTGCAGATAGAACATTAAACGATTGACAGAAAATAAGCCAAGACAAGAGACACAAGATGTGGCAGTTAGCCAGGGACAAACCCCACAATGTGTGGGGAAACCCTTTGATCAAATCTTCTTTTATCTTCAATAATTCAGCAGAGAGAAATAGTACAATAAATCTGATTCATATCAGCAGTAGCAAACCCTAGATCAGCGACATCAACATTAGCGGCTTCATTATCAAACTAGGGCAGATGATATCTCACAAACCGACCGTCGGATTGACTTCATTCCACCACCAAAAGTTTGCTTCCAGAGGAGGTTCAGATGAATCTACAGCGCAGTTCCAAAGAGGAGATCTTCTAGGCCTCGCAAGTCAATCTTTACTTCTGCAGTTGCAGTGTCAGTTTAAGCGATTTCCAGCTTCAAACTAGGGCAGTCGATATCTTGCAAACCGTTCATCGGATTGACTTCATTCCACCACCAAAAGTTGCGGCTTTCAGAGGAGGCTCAGATGAACCTACAATGCAGTTCCAAAGAGGAGATCTTCTAGGCTTCGCAAGTCAATCTTTACTTCTGCAGTTGCAGCGTCAGTTTCAGCAGTTTCCGGCTTCAAACTAGGGTAGTCGATATCTTGCAAACCGTTCATCGGATTGACTTCA
>APFE030829373.1:0-16062 GCA_000404065.3 Pinus taeda | reverse complement strand
AAACCGTTCATCGGATTGACTTCATTCCACCACCAGAAGTTTCAGCTTTCAGAGGAGGTTCAGATGAACCTACAACGCAGTTCCAAAGAGGATATCTTCTAGGCCTCACAAGTCAATATTTACTTCTGCAGTTGCAGCGTCAGTTTCAGCAGTTTCCGGCTTCAAACTAGGGCAGTCGATATCTTGCAAACCGTTCATCGGATTGACTTCATTCCACCACTAAAAGTTGCGGCTTTCAGAGGAGGTTCAGATGAACCTACAACGCAGTTCCAAAGAGGAGATCTTCTAGGCCTCGCAAGTCAATCTTTACTTCTGCAGTTGCAGCTTCAAATTCAGCAGCTTCCAGCGTCACATGTGTGAGAGATAATAAGATAAGATAAGATAATTTTATTAATGTCCAACAAATGACCACAAAGTAGGTCAAAGGGACTGTCAGTTACATAAGGGGTTGTGCCCAGTAGGAGAACCAAACGGTCTCCTCAGAAAGACAAATACTGAAAGAAGGATAGGAAATAAAAACGAGGCGGGTCGGGAAGAGCGTATGGAGCTCCGATCCCGACCACGCCGACTGATCTCTAGACTGCGTCGCAGGATTACTGGTGAAGAAGACCCTGGGGACGCGAATGTGGGAGTCCGATTCTACTAACATCCGAGATCGAGAGAGGAGAACTGTGGGTAGTTCAGTAAGGTTTTCTGGTTTGAAAGGGTGGGCGCTGGTTGCCTCCCATTGTGTTGTCTCTGTGATCTAATGATCCTGGGCCGCCTCTCGGGGAGATGCCTGGCGCGGTTCTGCTGCTGGGCCCTCGTAGGCAAGGGGCTTCTCCTCTTAACTGAACGAGGGTTTGTCGATATGTGTGAGCCAGCTTGATCGGTATTCTCACTGGTTGATCTCTTAACTCCTCGGGCTGAGGGAAGTATGCTGAAGAAGGAGGTGATATGGCGAGTAGTGTTGGGTCAGACGGGAGGCTGGAGGATATGTTCCCGATGCTTAAGAGTCTCCTGGATATAAAGTGCGACGCATCTCTGGTCCGTGTAGCTGAAGAAGTTGGAAAGGGTATGAGGTCCTCTGAATAGACAGTGAAAGCGACCCCTGATCTCATAATATATCGGACACCCAAAGATGAAGTGCCATTCGTTTTCCACCTCCTGTGTATGGCATAGCCGGCAAGTCCTGTCAACTCTCTCTATCTGGTGGTCTGTCTCTATCCAAAGCCTGTGTGATCCAACTCTGAACTGCTCGAGGGGGATCCGAAGAGCATGCATCCAATGCCGAAGCGTGTACTGGGGGCGAACTATAAGCCTGTCTCTGATACTCAAGAAGTGCTCTGCATAGAAAGCCATCTTTGGACGCAGCCCCCCTGGGGGGCAATCCATGTGACCTGGATAAATTGCCTGTAGATGTCTTCCTTGATGATCTTATTTAGTTCCTGCCTAGGGGGGAGTCCGCTGGGGGCGTTCAAGGAGTACCGAAAGGGGGGGAGGTGATCTATATGGAGTCCCACTCCTTTGAGGAACTTTGAGACCCCTGCATACCAACACTTGGTTTTTCCTGGGTGTGTGCGGTCGATGGCCTCAGAAGAGCAGTAGGCTAAATAAGGGTATCTGTCGCGGCCTTTCAATGTGTCTGCGAAGCTCCGAACTCGGTGGAGAAAGGAGACTAGTCTGAAGGCTATCTCAAGGCGGAAGGGCTGTGCACCAAATTCGGCCAGTATGATTTGTTGTGGGATAGTACACTTGCAACGGATAATGCGTCGGAGGAGAAGGGTTTGGACTCTCTCGACTGCTGCCCAATCTGACTCAAGCAAGGAAGGGCCCCAAATTTCCGATCCGTACAAGACCGTGGGTCGGATCAAGGTGTCCATAAGGCTCAACTTTGATGAGATGTCCTGGAAGTGGTGGCGGAAACATTGTCTCTCCAATATAGCTAGGGAGCCATACCCCTTATTGGTCCGAGGTTGCAGAGCTGGCCGCATACTAAACCGGGGGCCCGAAAACTGCACTCCCAAGTACGTGTGGCTATTGGTAATCTCCACTGTCTCTCCCTTGAAGAGGAACTGGAGATCCTGAGACTTCTTCGTCCCGTTAGAAGACTATTATTTTTGTCTTACTCAGGTTCACTGTTAATTTCTGGAGATCACAGAATAGTGCTAATGCATCCAGTTGCCTCTGGAGCCCTTCTGGTGATGAAGATAAGAGTGCAATGTCATCTGCAAAAAGTAAGATGTAGATCAAAACCTGGTGAAGATAGCAACCGTCAGACTCCTGTATGTGTTCCTGCAGAAAAGCTTCGAGCTCATCAATATAAATCCCAAAAAGGGTGGGGGAGAGTGGGCACCCTGCTTGACTCCAATTGTGCTCCGGATGAACTCAGATAGCCCCCCTATAGTGCGAAGACGGCCCAGGACAGACTTGTAAAGACGCATAACAGCAGTCAGCCGGGAGTGTGAGGTATTGATGTATTTGAGTCGCTGTAGAAGATCCTCTCTCGGGACTGAATCAAAGGCCTTCCGGAAGTCCACAAAGCAGCAATATACCTTCGAGGATCGGTGGCGTGCTTCCTCGATCACAGCACGGAGTGTAAAGATGTGGTCAATGGTCTGGTGATCTGGTCTGAAACCAGCTTGGCCTCTGGCCCTGAGATCTCTTTCTTCGAAATCTCCGGAAAGCTTTTTGTGGAGGATAGTGGCATAGAGTTTAGAGAATGTATGAACCACCATAATTGTCCTGTAGTTGTTGGGGTCCGAGGTATTCCTTGACTTATGGATGGGGTATATAATATGATGGGACCATATGGGGGGGAACCCATCTCGGACTACATGGTTGAAGAGATCTGCCAGGTATCCAACTAAGGGTCGTAGGCCATGTTTGAAGAATTTGGCTTGGAATCCTTCTTCGTCCGTTGCTTTGTTGCTATTCATCGCCCAGATGGCTTCTCTAACATCTTTATCGGTGAACAGGTGGCAGGAGAGGGGAGGAGATGTGACCTGTATCTGGGACTGACCGGGAATGTCATAAAGGCGAGAGGTGTGAGAGAACATGGAGACTGGGTCGAGATCAGCGGGAGGAGGAGAACGTCGAGGGAGGATCTTGCCCCAGAATTGCTTGGGGGAATGGGTAAGGAGGGCGGAAAGCTCCCTTCTTTGCTGGGAGATGAACTGTCGTTTTTTGTGGCGGAGAAGGCGACGGTAGTTCTTTTGGATGGTAGAGTATGAGGGAAGGGACTGACGGAATGCTTGGCGGAGACCCTGGTGGAGGAGTTTACACTCTGTATCGTACCATTTGTTCATAGGGAAGTTCCTGTCTTGCAGGAGGTCGAGGTGGTCCGGAAGGAGTGGGGGAAAGGATTGAAGCGCCGACTCCCAGATTGCCGAAGAGAGACAGTGGTATTTATCCGAAACAGTCTCGAGACGGGAGAAGTCATTTGTGTCGGGGAGGATTTGTCGGAGTGAGGAGGAGAAAATGTCAGGGTCACCCTTCTCAAAACAGAAGATGGTTCTACCCGGGGATGGAGGTGGGGGGTGGATTGGTCGGGGGGGATCAGACTGAAGGGAAAGTGAAAGCAGTCCGTGGTCGGCTAGGGGGATGGGAGATACAGAGAGATTCCGGATAAAAGGGAGCAGTGTTCGGCCGGTTAAGGCGTAATCCACCACACTAGCCCCACCTCCATGAGGCCTACACGTGAAGAAGCGGGATTCTGGGAAGCGCGAAAGGCCATTCAAGATTATCAGCTCATGTGATTCGCTCAACTGCAAAAGATGTCTACCGTAGGCTGTGATGGGGCCCAGGGCGTCCTCTGAGATCCTCTGCAAGCCTGCTGAAACCAGGTCCACACCCCTAGTGCAGAACACATCCTCGGAACGGTCATGGAGTGGGACCTGATGCTCCTTGGTACGGGCATTGAAGTCCCCCATGATGATGATTTCTCCATCAGTTGAGAATTTAGTGATGTCTGGGTATATGTTGGTGAAGGGGTCCCTTTCTACATCGTCGTGGATGGCAAACGAAGATGTGGTTGGGGGGAAGTAACAAACTGCAATAAAGATATCCCTTAGGGGTGGGGCTCCAGTCTGATTTGGATCCACATGTACCTGGCGTACTCATCTGTATTTACCACTGTGACTCTATCTCTGAGCTCGTCTTTGACTAGGCATGCTACTCCCCCTGACCCTCTGATCCCCCCTGAGCTCCTTGTTTCCTGTCTACATACTAAATGCCATTGGTACCCCGTTACGTCTGGGAGAGGTCGAACTGGGCTCTCATGGGTCTCTGTTACGAGGAGAATATCTGCTGACTCAAGGGCGTCGTAGAGTAGCCCAGGTGAAGACCAAAAAGACCCATTTTCGTTCCAGCAGTGAATTGAAATCCCTGTTGTTCGACTCCCCCCCAGGCGGGCCCGTCATTTGGAACTGCCTGCTCGAGGTGTCCATCCTGGGGGGAAGGAGTCTCGAATGATCGCGCGAAGGTTCCTTATGACTGCCCATTTGCCCGCTTGTCTTGCTGCAGCCACTTGTTCCCTAGCCTGTTTAAGTTCAGCCACCTGTGCCCGAGTGAGATCCTCATCTAGGAATATCCTGTGTGGAAGATCAAAAAGCTTCCGTTTAGCTCGAAGAGCATGTAGACGATCTGTGGTATTATGGAAACGGATAAATAAGGTGGAGTCCTGTCCTAGCCAAGCTCCGTCTAATCTGATACCAGATATGTCGAGGGTGTCTCTCAAGAAACCTGTGGCCACCTCCATCGTATCTGCTGAAGATAAAGGGAGAGGGAGACCTCTCACTTTAAGGTTTAGCTCTCTCGCTCTACGGGATCGTTCTTCCACAAGTTTGGCCTGTACAATTTCCTCTACTGCTGTGATAGGAGAGGGTTTGTCTTTCCCCCGGACCACCTGTGCCCATGAGCTGATGTGTGTTTCTGTCTCCTGTATGAGGGATGCCTGTTGGGATATAATCTCATCCTGTTTGTTCCTGATCTCCTGGATTTCTGCCTGCAAAGTTGTCTCTGTGGGGTCTTCTTGCACTGGTTTTCGAAGGGACAAGCTTTTCCCTTCCATGAAGGAAATTCTGTCATTTAGGGTGTTTACTTCGGCCCGGAGCTTGTCATTCTCGGTTTCAAGGGAATCTACCCGACGTAATAATTGTTTGATTTGAGATGTCCAGAAGGCGAAGTCTGACTCCATGGCAATGTCTCTGGGGCTATAAGTCTCTTCCGGCTGATTAAGGCACTGGTGGAGGTAACGGGAAGGTCCTCTGTTATTGAAACTGAGGGTTTCATGTTCAGATTTAGTGGGCGGGGAACCCATAGTTACCTGGTCATTTTTCGACTGCTGGTCGCAAGGGAAAAAGAGAGAGAGACCCATTTCAGTGCAGTAGAGAAGAGACTCATATCTATGCAGTAGAGAGAGAGATGTGATGAGATGAGTGAGTCCAAATGAGGAAAAGTCATCTTATATTTATACACAACGTTGGTGGGTGAATAGATGCGACTGTTGGGTTTTTGAGCCTACATGAGTTGTAGGTCGGCTTGATAATAATTCCATAATCAAAATAAATTCATATCTCTATGAATACTTATCGAAATCGGATGATCTTTATATCAATCCTACACCTCTCAATGAGAGGAATCTAATAAAAATATTATCATCCATGAATAAGATGACCCACATGAAGTTTTGCCGTGGTTGCCAATTTTAACATCCTAACTAGGAAATTCAGTGATATACAAAGCAAATAAACAAACCAACTTCTAGTAATGAGACACAATCAATAAACACCCATTAAAGCACTACAAATAAAGATCATTTGAGCCATTTTATTAGTTCTTTCTAGAGCAAGTACAATACTGATGGAAAGGTGCACTTGGGGTTGTCTGAAGGGACCAGTGTGACAAAACCCAGGTGAGAAAATTATGGCCCTAGTGCTGCACAACTGCTTCTCCAAAGATAATCTACGCTGCCTAGAAACTGTGCTGCCTGCTGGAAAGGATGCGCTGGAAACTCCACTTCCCGAACTTAGAAAATGTTGCAACTTCAACTCCCGGCTTCTCAACAAAAACCCACCAAAACCCAGAAAGGGTTTGGCCTAGTTCAGAACCCCAAAAATCAACCCCCAAGTACCACGTCCTCCTCCTCACGCTAGGAATCACGACCTGTCTGGAAATGGCTGAAAAGGCTCTCCAAATCACCCCCAAATGTGGAGATGTTGTCCCCTATGGATTTCCTCTCTTCTCCCAGTTAACTCCAGCTCTGTAGCTCCTTTCTCCCAACTCCCACATGAGCCTAGGAGTGGCCCTCTACACTGTCCTCAATCACTGTAAGTTGAGCTACCCAAAAGCAGCAATCTCCCTATTGTTGCACAGATTGTCACGACAACGCTCAGATCGAGGGCTGTCACCCTGATCCCCGATCTCTCCGTTTAAGCTATCTCCCGAGGCTAAGGGGGGTAGATCCTATGGGACGAAGGAAGACCAACTGTGGACCAGTTGGGTTGGGAGACACAGCAAGGCAAGACAAGCACTTGATTGATTTTTGGAAATTAGTGTACCAGTGCCTTATGGAGTTAATGATTAAATAATTGTTTATCAAAAGTTGCAGAAATATGAACTTTATAACTCCATGATTAACAATCATTTATGAGCAAAATGCAAGATATTCAACAAACGCACAACGCCTTAACAATAATCCAGCAATTAAACTTCAAGAAAAATCAAATGCTTTAAATGATCATAAAATTTAAATGAAGACCAGTTACCACTTTCACATAGCTAACTTCAAATAAACATTTAAGTGCATTTAACTATGGAAAAGTGGAATATAGATACCATTAAAGACGCCAAAAAATGAATTTTCAATTTTTTGTTAAGCTTTTTCAATATATTTTTTTATTATTTTTTCTTATATCAAAATAGACCAAAATATCTAAATTTAAACTAAATGAAAATGAAATTTAAATATATACAAATGAAATGGAATTTAAAACTAAATATTATAAAATAAAGTCTAAAACTAAGATCCAAATTCTAATTTATATACACAATATAAAATCTAAATTCTAAATAAAACTTAGAACCTGAGAAAAGAAACTTTTTTATGACTTTATTAATTTATATTTTTTATGATTTTGATTTATAAAAAAAATAAATACCAAAACTAAACTTGAAACTAACAACTAATAAAAAAAATGAAAATCAATTTTTATTTTTAAAACTTTTATGATTTTTTATTATTAAAATCTAAACTTATAAACAAAATTAAATCTAAATTTAAAGATAAATCTAAAACTAAAACAAAACTTTAATAAAATATTAAACTAATCTAAATCTAAAACCATGAAGGAACTTTTTATAACGTTTTGATTTTAATGAAACAAAACAAAACTAAAAAAATGTCTAAACTAAAATTTATTAAAATGAAACTCAAAAGTACTAAACTAAACTAAATAAATACAATGAAATTTAAAACTAAAAATTATTTAAAAAATCTAATTCTAAAAAAAAAACTAAAACTTAGATTAATCAAAACCTAAAACGGATGACACTCGAATTTTTTAATTTCAATTGTTATCAAAAAATTTAAATAAAACAAAAAATGAACTGAAATAAATCTAAAAGCTAAATTTTTTTTATGATTCTAATCAAAACAAAACTATATAGAAATATACATTACCCTATCTTCCATAAATTCAAATGCAGATTTTGTTTGCTGGTTATTGTTTGCTTGTGCGCAGGTTTTCGATGGCAGAGAAGTCTACAGATGGAGGGCGAAGGTGACGGCGTAATGGCAGCTCGGCGTCAAGTTTGATGGCAGCATGTAGCTGACACAGTGAGAGAACAGCGTAGGGAGAAGTGTGAGAGGAAATGCCGAGGGGAGTTGTAGTAATGGATAGCAAAAAGTAGGCGCGGACAGCAAACAGCAAGAAGATTCATTGCAGGTTTGGAAGGACGTGGGCAACGATGGAGGAAGGGCGTTTTGACAGCGGAATGGTAGCTCGGGGTTGCGGTTTGAGCATTTGGGTAGAAATGATATCGCTGTTGCGTGGAGGGGATTTGACAAAACGACGTGGGATGGCAGCTTAGAGCTGCAATGAAGCCACAGCAGCGTGGGGATGGCAATGTGATGCACCGTGGAGAGGGAAATAGGACGAGACTACATGGATGAGGGCGGCAGAAGATTATATTGGGCTGTATGTTGAGGCTAGCAACAGGTGAGGGATGGACGCAGAAGTTTGAACGCTGCAATGTAAGGATGGCAGCTGTGTGAGAGAGTAACAATTGAAATGGACGCAGATTTTGATTGATAACATGAAGGAGTGGTATGACTTGTGCAGTCTTGAGCTCCTTCTAAAAACTAAAAGAAAATTTAACTCCCTTTGCTTCAAAACCCTGAAACAAATTTCCAAATTTGACAGTGGTTGAATTTGAAACCCTTGGACAACAAAATAGTGCCGCTGTAAGGACCGGTTGTGAGGCCAGATCTTATCCTCCAGGGCCTAGATCTGGCTTCAGGACAATATTATATCCTCAACTCGAAAACCTGTAACAGCAAAAGCAAAAATACCTAGAAATAATATATGAAAAAACTAAAACCCTACAAATTTATTACAATATTTACAGATTAACGACTCTAAGTAGCCAGATTTGTCAGTAATCCACAACAATATTTTCAGAATTTCAGATTTACTATGAGGTACTTTGGAAAACTTCTCATGCATTCAAAAGATAAACTTAAATCATAAACCCAGGATCAAAACTGGTTGGGCTCTTCCAGAAAATGCTTTTCAGGAGTTGGCTGGTTCAGTCGAGAATTTCCCCAAACGCCCGTTGATCCTTTCAATCTAGATTTTCCTGCACAACTCACTTCAACTATCAATAAAGAGTGAAAAAACAGTAGTAAAATCGAAATCCAATAGAGATACCTGCCATTATTTTCAAAAAGTTTATTACTATTCAAACCCTAGTGAGTAAACAAGATATCTGTGTTCAACATCACTCTTCACCAAGCTATTACTAATGGCTGAAAATAAATTGATGCAGAAAAATGAAGCAGCTCACAACATTTCAGATGAGTAACACCAAAAAGATTTCAACCCCAAAGTCTTTCTTTATTGCACAAGAAAAAGTTTACAAGAGAGATTTCTTCAGCACAAGACTCACAGATCCAATCCGATCTCAAATGACCCCTGACACCCTATTTAAAGGAAAATTTCCCAACGGCTAGTTCGAGTGATCCATGTCAAAATGATCTCGACCGTCGATGACGATCAAAATCCCTTTTAATCTCATTCGTCGAATTTTTAAATATTAAAAAAAATTAAAATCTTGCATTTATTTTCTCAAAACTTTGACTTATTATTATTTTATTTTTAGTTATTCTTAATTTTTTAATTTTTTATTATTTTTTATTTTTGGATCCTCGAACTTAGCCTTTGGAAAAATCACCTAAGACCTAGGACTTAGGACTTAAGAGGGGATAAAACATTTTCTATCCCTCAAGAAACTTCACATCATGACTTTTACAATTTTACATCTCAAGGGGGAAAAACCCATTTGACATAGACCCTCATAGACCACCCAGCCCTGCGACACAAATATAACCTAGCAGATCAAGCAACTTGTAATAACCTAAGCAAATAATTAGAATTATTTCCAAATTACTTTTACATAGACTCGAAGCACACTAGGATTCCCCTAAGATTCTAATGACAAAATTCATTCCGGCTTTGGGGTTAGGCTGAAGGAAAACTCTTCCAATCATGGATCGATGAGACAAAAAACCTTCCGAAACGTAGATTATCACTAGGAAATTAGGTTTGCCTAGGCAGTTTACATACATGACTAAGATCTGCTAAGATTATTTACAATTTACATATGCAGACTTGGTTTACAACATAACATGATCGGCTGATGATGACAGGCACGGACACGTCGATCAAGCGCTATCCCTTTTGTGAAAAAGGGGGTGTACTGCTATGGGTAGTTGACACGTAATGGTCAACATCTGGCTCTACTTGGGGACATGTTGTTGCACTGTAGGAATGTGAGAATCCAGAATCTGCATCCACGCAACACACAATATAATATAAGTAGCATCCATCCAAAAATCATCATATAACATTAAGCACATGAAAGATATAAGCTCTTCATTTATTAACTATTTAGTAACATGAAAAGTAAATCTAATCCTAAAACAGAAATGAAAATACTGAAAAAACAAGGAGTAGGGTTAGAAATACAATACAGAGGATGCCCCATGGCATCAGATGCGTTCAATATAGTGTATACTGAGCATTTGCCTATTTTCAGGGAAATCTGTCGACTGTTTATCGGATGTGCCATGTCTAATTCTGCATACTGTAGGACTTTTCCCTATCCGCAAATCAAGTTGCTCGCGGTCGTCTGATGCATCAAATCTTTTTCTCATTTTCTTTTTCTTGCGCTTTTTCTTCGTGACAGGTTGTATCGTGGAACATTCTGCTTCAAAACCCTCAGATGAAGTATGTAAAATATCCGTGACATGTCTTTCTTCATTCCGCATCTGCCCCGCCAAGGATGATGGATCAATCTCACAAGTGCCATGAATTATAACTTGATCTTCTATGACTGGTGGATTAACCGTGTGAGCATCAACCTTATTAATTTCCCTTTTATCCAGGTCACCTTCAATTATCCACTTTTCAATGGAACAAAGGACCTCATAATAAGATGGAGCTTGTTGCAACAAATAAGGAGGCTCTTGATCTATGATGTTCCCTAGTTTCCTTCATTCTCTGATAGCTGTTGAAATTTCTAAACTTGTATTGTAATGGCATCCATCTGACTAGAGTGTTCAACCTTCATAGCACTGATTTCCCTGGCATGGTCTTCTTCCATGGTCAATAACTTATTTTGCATAGAATTAATTTCCCTATCATGATTAGCTTTCATGGTTGTCATATTTTCCTCTAAGCTTGATAACTTGCTTTGCATAAAACTAATTTCTGTGTCATGATTAGTTTTCATGGCCTCAATTTCCTTAGCATGCTAATTTTGCATGATCTCCATCTCCTTCTTACATTTTTCCAGGTGGGTGCATAAAGTTCTCACATCATTGGCGTAATTAGTTTGATTGATCTCCGTATTTTTTACCAGCTGCATTAGTTCTTGTATAATTTGCTTCTGATCTTCTTTTTCATTGTTGACACTGATTTTATCATTTGTCCCTGCTTTTCCACTATCTTGGATTTGATGTACAGGTGGATGGCACATTCTGATATGAAGAATTGTCTTGTAATCTTTCATCGACAGCTGGACCTTTTATAAGATTACTTTCATTCTGTTGCACAATCTTAGGGGCACAAGGCGAGCTATCTGGATCACCATATCTATCTTTAAAAGCATCGACAATGTCTTGTAAAGAAGTGAAAGAATCTTCAGGACAATTATTAAACCAATTTAAAGCATCATCCTCTAAAGAAAGGACAAATAGATGCATTTTGACATCTTCATGATTATACTGAGGAGATCTACAATACATGATCATTATACGAGTAAACCTACCTAGATGCTTTTTAACAACGACAGAATCGCCACCCGAGAACAAAGGTAATTTAGAAATGGCCACTTCTGGAACATCATGGAGATCATCAGTAAAATGACATGGTTTAAATGAATAATCCATGATGAATAACGAGGGACCAAATGGATGATAGAAAGAGATCTCTGCTCAAGAAAATCAAGAGATGAAAGAAGTGGAGTCGCCACTTGAACAATGAATCTAATTCTAGGATCCAAAAAGCAACCAACAAGCAGATATCAGGGAGACTTCTTGCTTGGGAAAAATAAAAGAAATAAAATGGAGTTGCCACCCAAACAAGAAATGAACTGAAGAGAAGTTGCTGATATGATGAAAGATAAGGTGATGAAAAGATCCAAATGATGCCAAAAAATGTTGAATCTGCCAGCTCAAATAAGAGATGAGAAAGATGAAAGAATGATAAGAAATGAGAAGATGAATGTCGTTGAAACGCCAGGGGGCTGTCACATCCCTAGGTACCAGCCAGTCTCGAATAGCCCATATTTTCTCCTCTTGTACCTTCATTCCATCTGCGCCAATAATGTGCTTCGAGTAGAGCATCTCAGTCATGCCAAACTCACACTTGGATAATTTGGCATAAAATTGTGGTTCCTCCAAAATACGTAGCACCTCCTCTAGGTGTTGGAGATGCTTGTTAATCTAGTTGTCATTGATGTCAATATTTTGAAGAAGGCAAGGACATGAAGAAGGACATGGGGATGAAGAAGGCAAGGACATCAAGGACATGATGATATGTTGAAGAAGACATGGATATGATTAAGAAGGCAATCATTGAAGAACCCCAACACTCAAAGGCATTCTGCCTTGCCTCCATTTTTGCACTAATGAATGATCAGTCACATCAAATAATTTTTTTCTCCATCTTAGGGGAAGAATATCATCATGAGACCTAGACCATCTTGAAGGGCATAATTTCACCTTTCTAATGAGCTATTATGTGTTCCGAAATTCCAAATAACGAGAGAGAAATTGATTTTACAAGTTAAATTATACCTCTGTTCCTGGAGCCGACCTACACAAACTTATATATGTTAGCCCGCAGTAAAAGGCATGTTTGTTCAAGTTCATGGGCAGAATAGCCTATTAATATAGGCTCGGACCTCCTCCTCAAGCACAAATGAGAAGCGAATAACATAGAAAAGACAGAAAAAACCTATTCACATCTTGTGAACAACTAGAAGATAAGAAAACAGAAGATTATACCTTCTCGAACAGCTGGAAAAAGGAGTTTTCTAACTGTGATTGGATATATCTTTACCGTGGAAGATCGGATTGATAATCGTCTGTGGAGATTCAAATTATAATTCAGTGAGAGTACCTCGGACCTGTGGAACTTTGCCTTGGTGCAGTGGATGTAGTACACCTGTACCTAGGCTCAGATTCGTGGAGGAAAACAACTAGCACAGTAGTCTCCAACAGGATGTTGATACAAAGACTCAGACCTATAGCTGTCTTGGACATTGGGCTCGGAACACTTGTTGGGAACAAAACCAAACCACAAGAAGTTGCAGTGGGAGGCTTGGACTTGTATTTGACTTGGACCCGTGGTAGCTACAAGATTTCGGAACTTCTTCTCTTAGTACAGTCTCAAACCAAGAACTGTATTGCAACCTTAGGACTTCGAACAACCTCGGATCAAGGCTATAGGACTTCAATGTATTCTTTGGTGATGAATCTCTAACCTATGGTGACAAAAGCAATTCGGCCCTTCTTCTGTGGTGCAACATTGAATATTACATGTCAGAACTGTGGAGATAAGGATTAAAAGGTGCAAACTTGGTGCAGTGTGGTGCTAACTCTTCTTGTGAAGTGTGAAGATAGATCGGTGGTATAGTTTGGTGTTTGGAGCAGTGCAGAATTGAAGATGGAGCAGAATATTGTAGATTGGTGAAATGAAGCATTTGATCAAATAAGTCCAGTGAAATCACAGAGAAGGATTGGTGTCCTTGGGGTAGGTGCCCCTAAACTCAAGGTTGGATCCTTGGTGAAGATAGGGTCGAAGCCCTAGAGGTCGGAGCCTCATTAAGTCCAAGTTGGTGCTTGGAAATCATTGTACACCTTTATCTGTAAAAAGATCATTTGTCCTTCTTATTTCAATAATAAAATTATTCATTTCTCTGATTTTAAATTGTGTAGAATCTAACTGGTTAACAATTGAAAAGAAATATTGATTTACCCCCTCTCAATATTTCCAACAATTGGTTTTAGAGCCAGCTTCTTCACTATCAGCCTAATAGTTGAAAGAAGGATTCTTAGGCACAATGAAGTATCACGAAGTGATAGGGAGGCTTCCTTTGTTTCGATGGCACAAATTTTGGTTTTTGGAAAAAAAGAATGTCCTACTACTTAATGTCCCTTGGACCTGAAGTTTAGCATTTTTGTAACAACCCTTCTGATTGAACCTTTATTAAAAATGTTAAACCTTAGAATATATAAAGATATCTATATATATACATAAAACTTTATGATATATAGTTAGACTTTCCAATTATAAAAAATAAAAGATATGATATATATATATATCATTAAATATTAGAACATATTTTGAGAATGCTAAAGGTATATATATAACATTAAAAATTATAACATATTTATATAATATTAAATACCATAGCATATATTATATAATATTAAATACCATAGCATATGTATTATATAATGTTAAATACCATAGCATATAT
The DNA here is from genome assembly GCA_000404065.3 of Pinus taeda. NCBI lineage: Eukaryota > Viridiplantae > Streptophyta > Pinopsida > Pinales > Pinaceae > Pinus > Pinus taeda. The sequence goes on along the minus strand of APFE030829373.1, from coordinate 1,815 downwards.
ATTAATATAATGATAAATACCATAGCATATATTAATATAAACATCAAATACCATAGTATATATATTATATAACACCCATTACCATAACCTATGTTTAAAGTGATCGTTTAAAAATAGTTATAACCTATCAATCCGCATAAAGACTGGCCATCGATCGTCTATAATATCTGAAACCATTAAAGACTACCTACTGAAAATTTATGGCAACAAAATATCGCAGTGGATTGAATGCGGAGAGGCGGTGGCTGCAAGTGGGAGGGCGGCCACCGCCAGGAGAAGGGAAATAAATAGCAGAGGGCTGACCCGGGAGCAGGGGGGGCGGAGGAAGAAAAACTCAATAGCAGAAAACCGAAGCAGAGATATTACAGAAGAGCTTTTAGCGATCTGAGTTCTGGGCACGGAGGGACAGAGAGCCTCTGTGGAGAGCGTCTCTGGATCGAGCAACCAGGTTGCTCTGTCAGGTCGGGTGGTATTGGCCATCTCGAAATTTGATTGAAGAAGTACCAGTTCAGCAGCAGAATCATCAGCCGCAGTTGAAGTTAGTACAATTTAAATTTTTACGCTGTCTGTATTTCAGTTTTAAATTCTGGTTCCTGGTTGCTACACATGGTATCAGAGCCCTGTTCAAACCTTCGGACCAGGGCGCACCCTTACCCGGAGAATATCGGCTTAATACGCGGTCCGTTCATCTCGCATTGTTTTTTTTTTTTTCCAAGTGGAAAGCGTTAGATTCGGTGCATTTAAGCTGTTTAAGGTAATTGAGCGGTTTTTCTTCACGACCGCTGTTAAATGCTCGTTCTATGCATGCCGCCCGCATCTAAAACCGTACACTGGAAAAAAAAAACTGGTGGTTTGTTGGTCCATTTAAATTTTCATCAAACAATTTTAGACAATTGGCCTCGAATTTGTTCCATTTAAAGCTTTCATTGAAGAAGAGAGGGCATTTGATTGCCCTTTTTGCGAAGAGTTCGTTCGCTGGTCGTTCTGTGTATCCTGGATGCCGTCTGAAGCGTTTCTTTGAAAATGCCCTCTTTGAAAATGCTTTCAACCGCGCTGGTAATACTTTTTGGAGCAACATGATCATCACTACTCTCCTTTCCACCAATCCGCGTCTCAATGTCTGCGCACGATGTTTTGAAGGCATGCCCCAGAGTCCAAGCTGATATGGACGCGCACATGCCAAAACAATTCTGACCCGCTCTTTCCGCCGTCTGTGTTTTTCTATGAAATATTTTATTCTGCCAAACTGCTGATATGAACATAGCTTTTTTGGCGAATTTGTTGACAAATATAGTAGCAACATATTTTCAACGAGTGGAATCCCCTGTATCGTTGTAGTCTCGTAGCATTAGAATGGAAGTGTCCTTCTCTGTATTAACTTCAAAAAATAACGCAATATTTCTTTATTCGAGGTGAAGTTGGCGGGTGCACCGTGCCGTTAATTGCTTCAACCTAAGCCCTACGCGCTTCACTGCAGGTACGGACAATTCCGTGACCGTCATCCTTTGCCAGTATTAATAAAGAGTCCGAACTTTAAGTTTAGCCTGAAGATAGAGAAAAGTACAAATAGTACGGAATCCAGAGGTGACCATAGCCGAGGTTGGGATTGTTGCCTGACATTTTCCTAGGTTAGCGTTTAAATTCCGCCTTTAAATTCATGTCTCGTTTGTTTCGTTTTGTTATCGAAAAAAAATTGAGGAGAAACTGGGTTTAGGTTATTGGAAACAAATTCAACTTACATCTTAATGGATTATTGTATTTAGGTTATTGGGAACAAATTAAACTTACATTTTAATGAATATATGGGTATGGCAG
>APFE030829365.1:0-13984 GCA_000404065.3 Pinus taeda | reverse complement strand
AAAATAATAAAATAATAAAACTACTTTTTCAACTCGTATTTTCAACTTATCTCCATAATGTTTTACTCAAATTTCAAGAGGGAGTACTCGTTGGATGAAAAAATTAATTCCTCATCCAAAGAGTACCCACGTTGCATACTTTCGACAGACCCTGCTACATGAAAAATGAGAAATACATGAAAAAACGTGATTGCAATCACTTTTTTCATGTATTTCTCATTTTTGGTGTAGCAAGGTCCATCAAAAGTATGCAACATGGGTACTCCTTGGATGAGGAATCAAACTATACATCCAACAAGTATTCCCTCTCGAAATTTGAGTAAACCCATTAGGATATAAGTTGAAAATACGAGTTGAAAAGGTAGTTTTTTCTTTTTTCCCTCTAAAATTTGATGATGTAATCTAGTCTTATTTTATTATTTCCACTACTATTTTATAATTTCCTTAGGATGGCCATTTTATACCACAAAATTCCCCTAATGAATCTCACTGTGGAAGAGGACAAGCATCCTCGCAACATTGATATCAAAGAGTCAGAGGGACATCACAAAGTAAATGGACCTGAGATAGAGATGCCAGATATAACGAAGCCATTGAAGACGAGGAAGGTGCATATAGGTTCAGATAAAGAACCGAAATACACAAAATTAGGAGATACTGGGACGAAGACATTGTCAGCAAGATAATAGATTTGTTGCATGAATACCAAGAATTTTTTCCCACTAAATTTTCAAACATCAAAGGCATCAAAGGGGATTTAGGAGTTATGAGGATTCTTCTGAATCCTGATGCGAAGCCTATTAAGGAGATTCCTTATAGACTGAATCCAAAGAATAAGGAAAAGGTAAAAGAAGAATTGGACAAGATGTTAATAGCAAGGACAATTAAACCTCTTGAAGAGTCTGAATGGATAAATCCCATGGTAGTTCAGGAGAAGAAGGCAAAAGGAGAAATTAGAATCTATGTGGACTTAAGGAAATTGAATGATGCATGTCTGCACAACCCTTTTCCTACACCATTTATAGACAAATTTTTTGACAATGTAGGAGGATAAGAAGTAGTTGTGCCTATGGAATAAATTGTATCAAGCCTGAGAATTGCAGTTGTCATAGATATGCAGACCGCGACATGATGAAGGAAAGAATGTCCCGGATACTAGTTTTAGAAGAAGACAGATTCATAGTAGGATTCCATCATCAGGTGCAAAACGAAAGGGAGAAATCCTGGCATGATAGGCATATCAAAAAGAAGATATTTCGAGAAGGGGATCTTGTATTATTATATCACAGGAAATTCATGAAGTTCTCGGGAAAATACAAAACACTCTGGTTGGGGCCATATATCGTCAAGAACATTTCATATGGGGGTGTTATTCAGCTCACAAAATTGAATGGTCATATGATTCCAAGACACGTGAATGGTATTAGATTGAAGATATATAAGGATGACTATGTCCCTGGAGATTCGCAATAAAAAATGAAGGGGAGGAAATCTTAGTGCCACCTGTAATTGAAAGTGGGAATATGACTATAAACTACTCTGCAGGAAGGGACTTCATCGAAGGAATATTATTGCATGATACTCAAGAGTATGACGACATCCGAAGGAGCTGCATTGAAGAAGAGGTGACTGCGCCAAAGGGGAAATCTGACGAAGTTATCTGGAAATATGACCGTTGGAAGGAAAAAGGGCACTGTTAAAAGGAAATTACCATTATGAGATCCTGACAGCTGTGAAGACCTTACCAATCTTGCAGAGGCTTTCTAGCATTACTTAAGGAAAGAACCTCTAGGTGCAAATAGATGATCTTCAAAGTAAATCACATATCTTGCAGGAGAGGACTCAACCATGGCAGGAGGAATCCCTACAACTTTCACAAGTAGTGGACGAGAGGCTGAATGAATTGAAGAGAAGGGAAGAAGAAATACTGCAAAAGGCTCCTAGTCCTACTATAGAATCTTTGTTGAAGGAGGCCGCCAGGAAGAAAAATTGATGGTAGAACAATCCAGCAATACAACACAGTGTATAATGGGATCACAGCAAATATCAAGGGAGTCGAAGCTAAGTGACTCAGGACGAGTCATAGGTGAGTTTTGGGGGCCTGTTGGGCATGGCCTAACTTGGTCCATGTTTTGGGTAAAAGACCCCACAGAAGAAGGAGTGGACCGCGTGGAGCTGGTGAAGATATATTCATCGTGTGTTCTTTTAGGACTTTGGGGATGGGACAAATCCCTTATTTTCTAACGGGTATCAGGTATTAGTCCTTGTATTGTGGATCCATAGTATGTGGACCATGGTTTTTGTAAAGATGAAATGTATATAAGGAGATGTAATACTTTGTAATCGAATATATCATCATAAGTGAATTGAATCTTTGTATTCACATTTGTAGTCTGTAATTTTGGGAAAGGTGCCACAGTTGAGTGCAGGGAGGCCTGGAGGAGTCTGCAGCTGAGTGTGTAGACCACTGCATTTGGGTACGCAGGTTGAAGACATATATGTACGAAAGATTTATATTAATAAATAAAAAGTTTTGGTGAAGAAATTTATATCTTTCCGTGTTCAGTCTTTGTTGTTGTTAGTATTGTTATGTATGCTTTCCACTGAATTATGCGAGGAACCGTAAGATATATTTTTATTTGTTAGAGTTTAAAGGTTTAATGTTTATGTTAAATTAATAATTTGCACGAATTTCTTATGCATGCAAAGTTATTAGATCAATATAGAGTAGAATTAAATATAGGGCACCACTACACGGATATCCCTTCATTGCAGAAGACTGGTTTTGTAGCTTCCCATAACTGCTTCGAGTGAGACTGCGATTTGCTTGTAGTTCATTTCCGAAAGTGATAGTAGTTGAGGCTTTTGTTAGTGCACATCACACTATGAACGTGGGTCAAGCCCCCTCAAACCAACAAACACTAAGAGACATCAAATAGTACTTCATTCTAATCTTTTAGAATGCAAAATTTCTTCCATAAAAGTGGGGAATTTTAAGTGCTTCTTTACTGGTCATTGTGATTAGATCACCCTTATTCTAGTTGTTAGGTTGTTTTTAAGAATATAGCTATGATACCAGCTGTTAGAAACACTGAGGGGACCGGGGGTGAATCAATATTTCATCCAATCATTAATTTTACCAGTTTAAAATTAAGCTAGTCTATTAGAATCACAACACATAAACCATGCAAGGACACAAGAATTTAAAGTGATAAATAGCTTGAATTTGTTTAGCTTAACTTCAATTTACAATTATGAGGGCACCAATCCTCCTTCACAAATTCAGGATCCAACCAAGACAATGAGGACACCAATCCTTATATACAAGCCCATGATCCAACCTAGCAATAGAATGAGGACACCAATCCTCCTCAGGTACCAACCTATCAAAAATCCTTTGATCTTTTGTATATTATATGTACATGTGTCTCATCATTTATTATCAATCTAACATCTTGTCCTTCTTACCAAATATGAGTCGTGTCTTCAAAACACTCTAGAATAGATTATAAATGAGCCTATAACATAGGCCTAAAACAAGGCTAATTTTAGCTCCAAGGCTGCTCCAAAATTAGCTCAAAAATAAGTTGAAACTATGGCAAACATTATTTATGATCTAGGTCATGACTAGGCTTAAACAAAGTCAAAACTAAGGTTGAAACAAATTCACATTATGTATTTATTCAATGCCAAAACTAAGGTTGAAACAAGTCTTAATTATGTATTTATCCAGGGTTGAAACTGACATTATAATAGGTTCAAACTATGCCTTGATTTAGGGTCTAAACTGAGGGTGCAAGAGGTCTAAGTTATGGCCCACAAATACTCTTCAAGATGTGCTCCAAATATGGATTAAAAATAGCTTCAAAAGATCCCTAAAAAAAAATATGAAAAGCCTCTTAGGAGACTGCGAAAATAACCCTTCAAACTAGATTCAAAACTCCTTATTGTCTTGGTTCATGAGGTAAGAGCCTCTCTCAAATGCCTCCCTTAACAGGTTTGAATTCATTTCTTGAGTTGACCAAATTGTTGTCTCAAATTGAGGAACAGGAAAACCTATTTATAGTCTTAAACACCTCCCAAATAAGTCTGACTTGTTCCTCAAGAGGCTCGAGTTCACTAGAATATTAAAATTTCCAAATTCCATATTTTAACTTCAAAATATCATATCTCCTCAATTGAGAGGAGTTAGAATATGTTCCATACATCACTCGAAAAGTATCAAGATGAAATTTAAACATGTTTCATTATCTCCTTTAAATTTATAACTTTTGACATCAATAACAACCATTTTCTAAGCAAGTTGATTACAACAATTAAGACCCCATATTTATCTTATGGCCATTTTGATCTAGAAGCTTATGATTCTTTGCTAAATATGGGAACAAAAGATGATTTTGATGTTGTTATTATTGGAGGAACGGCCAGTGAAGGGAAGCTAATTAGTTTGGATGAACATATTGTGCTAATTAGACATACTGTCAATTGTTTTGGTGATGCAATCAAAGTCATTGGAAATACTAGAAGAAATTCAAGAAGGGAGTAAATGCATGAACCAAGCAAGATTTTGTTGTTGGAATGCATGTTTCTCTACACATCAGTCCTTACCATGGGAAGACATCACATGAAGGTTTTGTGTTGCATTTCAAAATTTTTCTTTCAATGGGTCCAACTATTATAGATAATGTATCGGGTAGTACATGACAAGGCATTCCTCCATTAGCAATAAAGAAACTTGCAGAGAATCCAAATTTTCCAGGTGTTAAAGAATGTGTAGAAAATGGCCGTGTTAATGAATACACATATAATGGTATGGCTATCTGGAGTAGAAATCATAACCAATGCCATGATGAAAGAAGGAACTATGGAGCTAGAAGAGTCATATTTGTTACAAGTAATTTAGTTCCAAATTTGATGTGCAACCTTATTTTCAATGGTAAAGATGAAGTTCTAAACAAAATGTTATTACCTTTGATGGACTACTTTTTTGTGAGCCTAATCCAATTACTCTTAATACAACTTTGGCACAAGTTGATGTAATAAGGCCTATATTCTACACCCCTCTTCCTAGTGAGAAAGGAATGCAATTTCGCAATGTTGTTTCTAAGAAGAGATTAAAATTTTGGAGTAATGAGGGATTTTTCATACAAATTTACTAAGGGGGAGGTTGTATATGTAAATTATTTGAATTTTCAAGATCAAGTGAATCTATGCTCAAGGTTATTTTCTTTCTAGAATCAACATTTATTTCATCTTGTTTATGTCCTAGTTAACAAGCAACATGGAGGAAATGGAAGTGGAAGTCTTTCAACATCGTTTAGATCCAGCCATGCAATAAGGAACCAGTTTGAATCTATTTTGGATTGATTTTGGGGGAATTATTTTCCTTGGTCAACTGACAAAACTAGCAAGATTACTCCAGCCAACTTCAAAAGAAATAGAAAACTCTCTTAGGTCAAGACAAAATTTTGAGCAATTGTTTGGAAGAGGGTATGTTTCTGAAGAGAATAGGAAGTCCAAAATTGTTTTAAGCACACATGAGATAGTTTATTGTGGAGATTCTTAGGTTGAGATACTATCTTTCTCAAATTGGAAAGATTGGAGTGAAGCATAGAATTAATGAAAAATGGAGCACAGGGGGTAGTTTGAACATTTTAGTAAATGTTACGGGACTTTGTTGAAGTTTTGAGGATAGATTTATTTGCATGAGGACATGAAAATACATAAGTGTGGAGGATATGTTGGGCTCCCACTTTTCACCTTTTCCACTAACTCATTTGGCCTTTTACCACGTATAGTATACCCTCATAACAATAGATTTCCCATGTCATTATACATTTTTACACTTTTGAAGCTAATACCCTCTAACAAGCATATAGAGGTAAGAGTTTCTCATTTTTATTCATTCCTGTCTCTAATGGATTCAATTATTTTTAAGTTGATTTTACTAATGATGAATTGATAAGTCTAGTTCTTGTACCAACAATTCATTTATGGTACCCGATCATTGTATGGAATTCAACCACATGGGTTTTGAAGGCTAAGGTGTCAACATAATTCTATGTTTTTCATATTGCACGTAGGTCACACGTGTGAGCCTCCATCTCTAAATCAATGTTACAGGTCAAAATTTCCAAATAGTCAACTTCAGGCATGATTTCTATTGATAAATATAGGGGGTAGAAAATTAGGTGATTTCTCTTTCTTTGATAATTGTTTTTCATATATTTTTACTTAACTTGATCAGCTTTTTCTTTTACTTGTTTATTTTTTTGTGTTATCTTCATGAACTAGTTATCAAATCATAAAGAACAATAAAATAAGAGGACATAGGATGTAGGAGATCAACTAAATCAAAAACCTCTCCAATTGAGAGGAAAACCCACCATAATTCTTATCTTCTTATAGAACTTCAATTGATGAATTCCAAGACCTGTGACCCTTGACCAAGAGCCTCCAAGCCCAAGCCAATTTCGACCTCCAGCAAATTCTATACCCAGTAGATTCTTCTTTCAACTTCGATCCCTCCAATAGATCCTTTTGCAACTTCGACCCCGACAGCAAATTCTCCTGCAACTTCAATCCCTCCAGTGGATTCTTCTACAGCTTCATCCTTCTAGTAGATTCTTCTGTAGAAACCCTAGTTCACACATGTGGCTAGAAGATGGATTAAAATTTGTATCCTTTCTCCTTCACTTGACTTGAATTCTCTTTCTTAATACTTCGGTTGGAAAAGGATACCTTTGTTGACTCAAAACTCAGCCCTTGATGATGATTGTAATTCGATACTTGTTGTTGCAGAAAAATGCCCTAATCCACTTCGCATGTGTGAGAAATATGGCCCAGAAACAATCCCTAAAACTCAACATTATTTTCTTCTTCTTGTATTCCTCTTCTTCACACCTTTCTCTCTCTTTTGATAAAACTTGTGCATGTGTAGTGAGTGTCTCAAAGCGGTCGAAGTCTCCCTTATGTGTAGGTCTTCCACTAGGTCAAATTGCTCCTTTTAGGCCAACTTGTTTATGTGTGTAGGTCGACTTAATTTTTACACCATGACAAGGTCTTGGAGGGTTTTTTTACTATAATAATTTTTTCTTTACAATGTGCAACATGCCCAAATGGGTATTCAATACATGTCAATGACTAAATTGACTTGTAGACTAAATAACAAGCCCTAGAAGCACTCAATGGGTGTTTGACCTAAAAATAAATTTTCCTTGAGAATGAAACCCATGCCTTAAGGACAACAATAATAAATTTATTTTTCTTTTTACATTAAATAAATAAAATCATGATTACATATTTAATTATGAAGGTTGAACCTAGTTACATATTTCAACATTCCCTCTTAGCTAGGGAGGTATTCATAATCCATACAAGGTACTTTTATATTTTCAATCTGAAGAATTCTCATAAGAAGAGTCAAATTGGTAAGCCATCTCTTTGCATCATACTAACCAAAATTTTTACACAGCAAAGCCTTGACTAACAACTCTATATCTCTACAATATCATACTGCAATGTTGGCGAGACCAATGACTGACAGACACCATCATCATTATCTCTCAAGGCACATACCCCACCTGCATGTTAGCAGAATGTGTCCTTCCAAGACTATTCATATTGTGGATTCCAAATCCTCAAAGAATATTGGTCCTCTTTTACCACTCTTATCTTGGATGCCCTACTACATCCTCAAAGAGTATCAGATTCTAGATGCTTACCCAATCCTCCATTCTCTCTTTGCGATATGAAGACAAGAATGATGTGTCTATCTCTTCCTCTCAACTAGGAAAGATATACACATTCTTATAAAAGGAATGTACTCAATCTCCCTCTTGTCCAGGGACTTGTCCAAGCTCCCTCTTATTATAAGGACTTGTTACCAACAACATATATTGGCTCTTTGGTGGATATCATGGTACTATTAGCTGCTTGTAGGGCTCCTCATTTCGATGTCATGAATTGTATCTTGTTCATTATGGATCCTTCATCTTCCTGTGTCTTCTTCATAGGGCACTAACCATCCATTACTTTCCTTCATAGGATTGAACCAATAGTCATTTCATCCTTATTTTCATTAGAAAGTGATATTTCTTTACACATTTGGCTTTCCTTCATACAACTACCTCTTCCAAGTCATGCTTCCTTTTGGATCTTTCATCCAACTACATGAGTGCTAGTTGTAGATGACATCTACAATTGTATTTCAGTAGTCCTATATCAAATCAAAGTTACCTTTTGTGATGACATTTCATCATTACATCTACTTTCTTGCAACATCAACATCTTGCACATTCATACACACATCTCCAATACTTTCAATGTCAAGGGTTTTTTTTTCTTTACAAACATTCTTAGGGTCTCCATATATTTTCTATGGAGATGTCATGGCTAATTCTACTAGTCATCAGATGTCGGTTCCATTTTCTAAGTGACCATAGTTGCATCTTTCATGATCTCTTCTTTATTTTTTCACATATTGCTTCCCAGGAACTCATAGTTCCTTCATCTTTGTCAACCACCTCATATTCCATATGAGGACATATTATGTTGATTTCATATTTTCAATATGTGAATCATGTCTTCATGCATCTTTCCAAAGGAAGAGATACCTTTTATTTGATCATGTTCATGATGTAGAGCATTTACCCATGCAACCATATGATGACATGACTCAATCAAATACAAGCATACATATCCTTTTATTCTTTTGGTCATCTAGGATTCCTTCAGCAACTTCCTTTCCTTGCTTGAAATTTCTTCAACCATGCTGCATTTTTTTGTCACCATACCATCATCCTTAATTAATCCCATACTAGATGGAATTCTTGGTGAGACACTTGCTTTTTCCAAGAGAGGTGAACCTTCTAAGAAGATTTGAATGGAGGATCTTCAATTATCCTCATTTTTAATATGCTCCTTTCTAGTGATGATGATGTACTATGAATTCATTCTATTCTAGATGATTTTATTCTACCCATAAGTACTATTTATTCTTTCAATGAGGTTATCAAGAGCTACTTTCTTTCTATGATGACTACTAGCTTCTACTTCACCTATCTTTCAAGATTCTTATAATGATGTCATAAGCCCTTGCTTTAATCGTATTCTATTATGATGCATCCTATCATGCTTATAATGTTCCCTACCATGGTTGCCATATTTTACAAAATTAAAAGGAACATAGTGAAGGAGATTATCTCAATCATAGTAGATATCTCTCACTTCCTCCTTCTTTGATTTCTTCTTCTTAGGTTCTTCCACATCTTAGGTGATATGGACTTCTTCCCCTCCTCTTTTGTTTTTGTCCTTCTTAAGTTTTGGAAAATTTATTTTGTAGTACCCATATTCATGACAACCATAGCATTAGATCTTCAACATATCCTTATTGTTATTTTTCTGAGGACCAAACCTTCCAAACTTCCCTTTCCTCCTATCCATGGCAAAAAATGCTTGAACTTGCTTGTTTGATCCTACATCACTTTTTGCCTTCAACCTAGTTTCTTAAATCTTACATAAAGACCAAAGTTCATTGAATAGGGTATCTTCCTTATTTCCATAGATGTTTGATGTAAAGTTTCCCCATTCCTCTAGTAGTGCATTGAGCACTATGGTGGTCATTTATTTATTGTACATTGTTTCTCCCAACTCTTGTAGTTGGTCTCTTATTTCAAATACCCTCATAAAGTATGAGGCTATTCCATCTTCCTTTGAGATCTTCATTTTGTATATCTCATTTTTCAAATATATCACTTCTCTAGCAGTACTTACAGAGAACAATTCTAGTAGCTTCTCGTATATTTCTTTTGATGACTCTAACTTTGCTACATACTAAATGAGAGGATATTTTATGGATTCTATAATAATCCTTTGACCCCTTATCTCCCCTTTAATATAATTTTCCAAAGCTTGAGCTTCTTCCTTTGGAGGCTTACTGATTAATCCCTTAACATGTTCAACAACTTCATTTCCTATGAGGATCAAATTTGTTGCAAGAAATTTTGATGACCCAACCAATTTGTTTCTTTCCATGCAAAATGAAGTCATTTTCATAGCAAATTCAGTCATAAATATAAAGTTACTTGTCAAGTGAAGATTATTCTTGATGACAATATCTAAAATTTGATGCTTTCTTTATTTTGATGACAATGTTGATAATAGAATATGTATTCTTGATGAATATGTCTTCCTTCAAAAGTGAGCCTTCAAGTAGAGGAAGATCACCTTGATTCCTCAATGATCATGACAATGCCTCTTATTGATTCTCTTAGATGTGTAGAATTCAAAATTATTCAACGAGCAGTCCTTCTTTAAGTGGAGGTAGGGTCCTATAGATACTTTGTTTTTGATGGTGATGTGAGGTTCTCAAGACTGCTTCAAGTGCATAAACCTTCTTTGGATGAGTTAGGGTTTTCAGATCTTCTTTATTTGAGATTGGATAGTCCTTTTAGATGAGTGGTCCTTGTTGATGATTGATGTTCTTGATGATATTCTAGTGCTTCGGCCCTTTAGTTTCCATCTTTAAGCTACCTTTCCATGTCTTTTAACCTTTGCTCAGAAACCATGTTAAGAAATATAGGGGGCAACAAATTAGGTGATTTCTCTTTCTTTAATAACTTCTTGTGATATATGTTTACTTAACTTGATTAGCCTCTAATTTTACTTGTTTATTATTGGTGTTATCTTCATCAAACAATTATCAAACCATAAAGAACAATAATATAAGAGGACACGGGATGTAGGTGATCATCCAGGGCCAAAACCTCTCCAATTGTGAGGAAAATCCACTAGAATCCTTGTCTTCTTATAGAACTTAAATTGATGAATTCCAAGACCTATGACCCTTAACCAAGACCCTCCAAGACCAAGTCAATTCCGGCCTCTGAAAAATTTTCTTCCCAACAAATTCTTTTGTAACTTCGACCCCTCCAGCAGATTCTTCTGCAACTTTGTCCTTTCATTAGATTCTTCTATAAAAACCCTAGTTCACACGTGTGGCTAGAAGATGGATAAATTTGTTTCCTTTCTCCTTCTCTTGAATTGAATTTTATTCCTTGATATTTCGGCTGGAAAAGGAGACCTTTCTTGACCCAAAACTCATCCCTTGATGATAACTGCAATTCGGTACTTGATGTTGAAGAAAGATTCCCTAAACCACTTTGCACTGTGAGAAATATGGCCTAGAAACAGTCCCAAAAACTTGACTTTCTTTTCTCCTTCTTTTCTTCCTCTTCTTCACACCTTTCTCTCTCTTGTAATTAAACTTATGTATGTATGTAGTGAGTGTCTCAAGTGAGGTCGATGTCTCTCTTATATATAGGTCTTCCATTAGGTTGAATTGCTCCTTTTAGGTTGTTGTAGTGGCTACAACCACCCTCCAAAATTTTGGCTTGCACCCAATTTCAAATCCTCCCTTGAGATTTTCACTTGATGACTGCACACACTCGAGTTCACTCTGTGAGATCATGTGAGTCCTCGCATCCACCTTGCTTGTTCATTTCACCCATTTTTTTTCATGTTGATGTCAAAGTCATGCTTGCGACCATGTTTTGGTTAGCCTCAAATTCTTCGCTTCGTGTGTACTTGTTGTGTTTGCTATGAAAACATCTGTCACACTCACACTCACATTCACTGTCGTGCAAGCATCATCATGGTCAAGCAACGATCAATCACAATTTTCACGCTTTTCACTCACACTATCAGTCAATCATGTTAAGCATGTGTGTCTGAATGGTTTGGATCATCTCGTCATCAAGTTATGTGGGTGTGTGTTTGCAAGATCACATATGCATATTTCACTCATTCACACACTTAGTCATTTTGCTAAAGTTCTAACAAACGGACTCCCCTCCGACAGCCGGACCATCACCCCGCTATCGAGTCAATTGACTGTCACCCAGAACAACGCAAAAGCACCAAGAAAGTCATTTCAAGTTGCGCTTCCTGCAAGCAAATCAATCATCCTTCATACTGGTCAACCAGAGAGTTTGACTCGACAGCCACCCCGAGACTGACTCCCCTCAAAAATTGCGCAGAGGTTGTAGACCTTTCTCGCTCCACTAACTAGGAAAATTGCATAGATAGGCTAGACAGATACCCAATGCCCACCCCTGTCTCCCTCAAAAATTTGCGCAATTTTTCCATCCATGCCTCCTGAAAATCCACCGGCTGCTCACCAAGAAAATTGCATAGTTTTCATGAGCAAGCCCTTTGTTGCCGAGCAGTCCACTCATCTCAGAAACTGCGTAGAGGTGATTAGCAGGCCAGCTTCTTAAAATCAGTGTAGATTTTCTGGCCAACAGCTCCCGACAGGCGACTGATAGTTCCCCTTAGGAATTATGCATTTTTTGCTACCAAGCTTCAGCAGCTAACTGCCAGTTCCCCTCAGGTATTTCGCAGTTTTGCTGCTAGTGACCCAGCAGCAGACTCCCAGTTCCCTCCAGGAATTGCACAGTTTTTGCTACCAGTGTCTCGATAGCCAGCTACCAGTTCCCTCCAAGAATAGAGCAGTTTTGGATCCCAACGTCCCACTGCCCACTCGTTCTGGAAACTGCGCATATTTTTCCTGCCTAGCCTTCCAACATCCCAAACTATTCCTCCCAAAAATTGCAAATTTTTTTCTCCAACTGAGCCAAACCCCTGTTGGCTTATATGGGCTTGACCTATCGATGCACTTGCTTGTGATCCCTTCGCAACCTATGGTTCAGCTTCTGCGCAGCCCTACTTGGGGCGCAACCCATATAATACCCAAGCCTCTTGCTACTTAACTGATTACTTAACTTGTGTGTGTAAGAGTTATGGTTATTACAGCGTATTTAGCAATCATATCAGTGCGCGCGATATATAAACAAATACCAACATAAATAATAAAATGTACAACAAATACACAGAAATAGGAATCAACTTCTCTTTATTAATATTCAATCTTTCTTATAGACTCGACACCACCCTATGCACTCAGTTGTAGGGGTCCGCGCAGTCATCTGCGAACTCTACTAGGCCTCTACACACTCATCTGCAGAGCCTCTTCCTACTACTACGACCCAAACCACTTAGAATCCTACTCTAAGCTTGAACCATTCCTTTGCTACTATGTCTATCATCAACTCTCTTTACAAATTAGAGCCTTGCTCTATTTATCCAATCCCATGGTCCGTGGACCATGGGTAGGCCAACATGACTTTACATTACTTTAGGGTGGACAGCCCTATGTGTCATGCGGAAAGAGTTATATTTGCGGACAAATCTAACCTCCCTAGGAGTCTAAGACTCTCTAGTGACAAACAAACCAAACAAGAGCAATCCTTCTCTAAACACACGTTATTCTATGAGAATTCAAATGTTTTCAATCTTACCTTAGGTCCAACGCTTGTTGTAGCAGTCCAGCCTTGCTGATCCAGATGAGCTCCTCCTTCACTTTCAGACCTGCATACACTAACAAAGCAAACGATTACATAACACCTGAATATTCATCATAAAACAAAGCATATTCATCACATATACCAAGGAGTACATGAAATAATTCATTAACAACAAATCATTGAGAAGAATGGACTTATTTGTATTAAGGAAACAAAAAAGGAACCATTACAACCTGAGCCTTGGTGTTGTGCAAGCTCCTCCCAGGGTCCAACAAGAGATTTCCTCTACTTTGACAAGCTCACCCACTCCCAATATGGCAACAAGGAAGGATAGTGATCTCTCCTCACAAGTCAACAATGGAAGTCCTAATTCCAGCAGCATTTACCCTTTAGAATGTTCAGCTTTCAACCTCCCCTCCTTTGGCCCAATGCGTGTATTTATAGTATTCTAGAGGAGGTTATTCAGTTCCAACATCAATGGGATACTCCCTCTTTTGGATGGGGTAGCTCCTCTCTTGATGGGATAAGCTCCTCTATCATAGGGATGCATGAACCATCTGGACGCGCTCAATACACGTCAAACACTCTTCTAGAAGGCTCTAGAAGTGACCACAAGTAAC
>APFE030829360.1:0-12513 GCA_000404065.3 Pinus taeda | reverse complement strand
AAGTCACAAGATCCAAACATCCCTCCTTAACCACAATTTGGAGCTCAAAAATAAAATTCAATCAATATCACCCTTTAATTTCTTTAGGTAGAGATAAATAGAAACAATTAATGCTAACAATGATTAAACTAATCAAGACTACATACAATAATAGTATCTACAAAGAAGCTTAAAGAATTGATACCTTCACAAACAATAATATTCACACAATCCTCTTTAAAAATTTGTGAAGAAACCCATGTACCAATCTCACAATGAAGAGTACTTAAACCTCTCAAACATCTTATTCACATAATTGCAAAGAAACAAGAGCATATGAATAAGTGATCAAAACAAGGACTTAAGTCCACTCACTGTTGTCATCAAATATTCTTCATATTTTCAAAGAAGATCCAATTTATCCATCAATCTAACATCAACACGTTGATCTTACACACAAGACCCAACATGCCTATAGGATCATGTAGACTAATTAGGATTCAAGTCACAATATATTTTCAACAACACTCATGTTCTCACCTTGTCATTACACAATCCTTTGTTAGTTAGTAGCATTTTTTTTGTAGATACCATAATCTATTGACACCAATATACACACACTTCTAGCATATACCATAGTAACATCAATTTGGGTTTACACAAGAATCCTAACATCAAAAAGTCTTCATAATTAACTGACATTATCTCAACATATCAAGTTGGTTTTACACATCCCAACATTTTCAACAACATATTCTCTTAAACAACTTTACAGATAAATTCAATAGTTAATAGGCTCCATAATTTGGACCCCAATTAAAACTATCCCACATCAACCACATGAAATAATTCCAAATATGCACAAATCTCCAATAGATATTGCTACCATAGTCTAGTGATTAACACGAATAAAGAATATTGTATGACTATACAATGGATGACACATATGTATGAAGTCCTCAAACATATATTCAAATGTGTAATGACAAATCATCAATCCAACCACATGATTCAATGCTAGTAGCCAGTATTGATCTAAGATTCTACATCTTACACTTCTTCCCTAAAGGTCTATAAGAATAACTATTACAATATTCTTGATTTATGGATGTGGAAGTAAAATTCTTCTTGTTATCTTGATTAGAATGTTAATATGGGAAATAATTGTGTTCGTGTTCAATAAAGGCCATATGATGTGATTCCTGCTCACCAAAATTTGTGGGATTTTGTCTCAACAAATCAATAGAAGAGACATTTGAAGTAGCAAACTCCAAATTTGTCATATCATCATCACTAACCAAATCAAAAATTCATGAGTGATGTGCTTCTTGTAAATTAAAATAACATCATACATAAACAAAATGGAGTATTTCCATATCCATGTTCTCCTCTAAATGGTCTCAACTCCAACTCAATCAAAATAACAATACCTTAAACATTATTTCCAAATCCACCACATATATAGCCCATATTTCACAACAAATATGACCTAATACTAATAGTATGTCTCTAAAAATCAAGAGAAAGTCATGCATTAGTAGCCAATATTTCATAAGAGGAAGGCACCTCAATATATTCCTTCTTATCAATGTCAACATCAAATCACTACTAGAAATATAATCAAAAGCATCATAAAAAACACTATTAGAATAAGTGCACAATTGGAGGGAATTTTAACAATCACATCAATTCTCATAATGCAGTAAAACATTTCCTCATCATATATCTTCATTACTAAAAGTAAGATAAAAATATGTCAATAGAAACACTAGTAGAAGAAGTACATTATTAGGAGAGGACTTTAACAATCACGCTTATCCTCTTAATTTAGTAAATATATTCCTCAACAAATTTCTTCAAATGAAATTTTAATTTATTTACTTCATGTTCAAGGCCTCGTTCGCAACCCTATAACTCCTGGATGGTCTATGATCTTTCTCATCCACCTAGGAAAGAAAAATATCATAAGGATTCTTCAAATCCTAATTCTTATGAAATAAATGAACACTACCAGCTTGGAGTCGAGCAACCTACTCATGAAGCTCAAAGGCTGAGTCTTGCAAAACAATTAGCCTCGCCATATAAATTATTAAATTGGTTTCCTCTAACTTATCAATCCACTCCTTAAGACTAACATTTTTAGTCACAAATAATTAATTGTAACCTGTAAGGAAATAACTTTTACATTAAATTTTCCATGAAATTTTGGTAAAAACACAACTTTCTTCTTAGAAATCTACTAGTTTTTTTAATATCCCATTCTTCATCCTTTTCAAAGTCACACATGATGGGAATAATTTTGTCCCAAATACCTATTAACAAAATGAAAGAGTGAGCATGAAAAATCACTTTATATTATTCATCAAAATATTGCATATATTCATATAATTTTATATCTAATTGATTTGCAGCTAATGAGGGAGAGGTTGAGAGAATATCTCAACCATCTAATGACTCATCGAACAATTTTCTAATTTATGGAGAAACTACTCACATGTCGAGTCCTATTATATATTTAGAAAAACATCATGTCTATATTCCTATTCTAAATAAAAATAATCTTTGACACAACCCCTTTTATGTGTTTTTATTGTTCAACCCTCCTTTACTTGCCTTTTTTTGGTATCTTGGTCTTCATATGGTTTGTGTTCTTATCCTTAATGGTCTTAATCTTTGGGCTTGCCTCATCCTCAACTTTTTTCTTTAAATAGCTTGGGATTCATATGGATGCATTATCATTGGTCTTCAAATGGCCTGGGATTCATTTGGATGCATCATCACGGGTCTTCATTTTTTGTTCATTATTTTCATGTCACCTTGTTTTTTTTTGTGCACTACGTGTTAGTCACTTCAACTCATAATAATTCATGCTATGTTTTTGCGGTTTGTCCCTAACCATTTTATCATTATGGGTTTTGACTTACCATTAACTATTACATCATTATAAGTTTTGACGTACCCTTAACCATTACAAGTGGTTTTGGATAACCATGAACCATACACATTAACGAGAGGTTTTGGCTAACCCCAAACCATGCGTACTACAAAGTTGTTCTTAGAGTATCGCAAACCTTGAAAATAACATGTGGTTTTGGGTGACCACTAACTATTATGATGGGGATAGTCAAATATCTTTTACTTATAATACACACTTGCAGGATTTTCTTCATTATGGACTTCATCAATTTTTACATGCAATAACACAACAGATATGTCCTTATAAAAAGAGGAGACCATCTACCAAGATACATAGGTGTCATATGCTATACCTACTAATTTTCTAAGAAACCTTTTTTGTATACATGGATTATTAACTTTCTCCCCATCATTGACATTATAAGATTACTTTATGCTTTTTCCACATAATAAAGAAGCATTTCGTTTGAACCAATCATCAAGCTAACATGTAGGTACCCTATCACGCCCATACTTATCCAAATGGTTAATTTCCACAACTTAGTACTCATGCACCATTATGTTGTAACAAACATGTCTACCAAACAAAATTTACAACAGATATGAGTAATAACATGCGTACATGCCTAAAAAGAGTTCATACCATTGAAGTGGACCAAATATGAGGTATGCATGTCTCAGGAAAATTTACAAACATATGCCCTTTTGCATGATTTAAACTTAGGTACACCTGTAGTGTTCTAAATACTATACAACATCACCAAAGTAATCCTTACTCCTTGCTACTAATCATATACCCACGATATAAACTTATTAAAAGACTATGGTCATCATTATCTCATCATCATATATTCCTTTTTGGTTTGCATCTTCATTTAGAGCCATTTTTCTATTTACATTATCATTTTTTTCATTACATCACTAATGGCTACGTCAACTATCACTTTGAATAATGACTTAAGTGAGAGATGCTACTTCATCATGTAATAAAATTACATCAACTCTACATTAAAGATTAAGGTATAGACACTTTTCAACATCAAAATAGAGTTATGTTGCAAAATAATATATTAAAATTAAGGGATAACTACCATTTGTTAAATTTTAAAGTAAGCCTTAAAATTCCTAGCATCAATCAAGAGCATGATAATTTAATTTTATTATAATGTATTCTTGGTATTATAGGATTAACTCATATACCCATATGCCTCTCTATACATATTTATTTATTTATTTATTAGAGGGTGAGTGGGAATAATTATGGGTAAAGATGTACTATTATTATAATATTTTTTCCCTTCCAATACTATAATTTTATATTTTTGTGTTAATGATTATTTTTTTAATAATTATTTTAATCTATTACTCTTATATAATAAATATTTTTGAATATTTAATTATTTTTTAAAAATAGATGTGTGAAGTGAGTTATTGGCAATATAATATTATTATGATATTAGATTTTTGCCAATAATTATAGTGATAGTCATGTCTATTTTGGAATAGTGCTTTTAGGCTTTTAATTTAATTATCAATAACTGATGATATGGATTTAACTTCCATGGAATATTTTAGAATCTTCATAGTAGTATATACAAATCAAAGGTTGGGATTTATCTCCAAAGTAGTTACATTTCTTTTTCCCTCTTTTTTTTTGTAAGCTTGGTAGGACTACATCTCCAACATGTCCACTATATCAACTCGATCTGGTGGGGAATTGAACCCATGACTTCACATCAAGGAGTGCCTTAACAGAGCACATGATCACCATGTATCCAAGACCCGTGGACATTCATTTTTCTCTTTTAATTAAACTAATTAATTAAAAAATGTTATACAAAGGGTGAGTTATAGATTTTGGGCATGTGGTATTGATAAACCATTTATTAGCCTATTGTATTGTAATAAAGTCTATTTAGAGATTAAGAATCTCCATACTAAAGTGTGGGTAAATATTCATGGCTAAGAATTTTGTTCCATGTTTTTTTAAATGTATATATGTTTAACTTATATATTAATTCTTTTAATAATTAATAATAATGTTTAAAATAAAGTTATAATTAGTTGCTTTATGATTTTCTTTAATTATAGCAACATGAGATGTATATTAAGTAAGTGTTTTGATACTTATTGTTAATTGATGCCAAATGATTAGACATTTAATTTATATGGATGTGCTAGCATTATTATATTTTTTAACAAATAACTCCTTCCACCCCACCCTCGTATAATATAATATGTTTTTCCCAATATTTGATATGATATATGTAGGTAGGATTGCAAATAAATATTGAAATAAAATGTAATATTATATGAGAATAAGGTGGGGGTAGTTACTGAAAAAAGATGTAATATTATTATATGAAGTTGAGAGTTAAGATGGATCTAAGTTGGTACTCTTACATTCCATAATGGATTTCGTCAAGCCTTTAAATATGCTTCATCATAACAAAAACCATAGGCTATGTAATAACAAGGCTCGTAAACCACCATCGGCGAACCTGTCAAATGACTAACTCAAACTTATATTAATAATCATTATTTTTTAATTTTAATTTTATTTCAAATATTTGACCAAGCCAACATAACATTACATTACATAACACTTACATAACGTTTTACAACGTCGATGCCATATTAGGTTGTAGAATGCCTATCAATGCAAATATTACATTTTTATAATAATTTACTTGCCCCCTCATCCTCACCCTCATATAATAATATTATGTTTTTTCCAATAAGTCCCCACACCTCTACTCTTGTGCTTGCCTTCATATAATAATATTACATTTTTTCCAATAACACTCACCATTCTCACCCTCATGTAGTAATATTACATTTTTTTTCTTCTAATAACTCCCTCCATCCCCGCCCTCTCCCTCATATAATATAATAAGGTTTGTCCAATATTTCCACCCACCCCCATGAGAGTGGTAATGGGAGGAAACATTGGGCAAAACCTATTATATCATTGGATGTGGGAGTGGTTGGGGAGGTGTTACCCATCAACATGCATGGGTAACCAAAAGGAGAAAATATTACTCCCATGATGCATATTTCCAGCCAATAACTACATGCGCTCTTCACTTCTCCATAGTGAAAATGACCGATGATGCCTTTGATGCCCTGTTTAGCTCTCATCAAGGTCCGATAATTATGGTGCCACATATTTATGAGGTTATTTCCATCCTTCATAATGGGCGATATTTTCATATATATGGGTGATCCTAGTCTCATTTAGATATTTGTTGAAAGGATTAGACACTTTTTGTTGGTGCTTTTCACCTTGTTTTTAGTTTCAACAGAGGTCATCACACTGTTCTAAAGTGTAGAATTTATTAGGATTAGTTGTACTATTAAGGACTGCTTGAAAAAGCATTATAGTTTCCATATCTCCAACACACATAACACTTTCCATTTCCTTCATACTCCCATTCACGGTTGAATTATACACAACCTCATCAAAAGTCCACCTTTTAGTAGTCCCATAAGAAGAAGGGGTTATTAATCTTAAGGATGATGCTAATGAAAATAAAGTTAAGCTCAATTATAAAATGAAAAAATAAAAAAGAATAATAAAAGTGATACATAATGAAACAAAATCCAAGGAAAATTGAGCAATTCCCCCTCATGTGAGGTTGTTACCCCTAATCCTATGCTTTGAATGCGTCTACCAAAAAAGGATTAATGATGTATCTTTATATCCATGCAATAATTGCATATTAAACCCAATGGGCCTAATAAACCAAACTATTATTTATATTTATATACAATAATATAGAAACAAAAATAAAAATTCCCTAATCAAATATTGAGGAATGATAAAGAAAGTTAAAAGGAAAAGTACAAGAATGGAAAGATAGTGTCAAGGAAAGGGTTATTAACTCAAAACATCAAGGAAATCCTCTACAAAGACACAAATGGGAGATTATTCATTGACCTTACTTGACTATACAAGATAACTAATGAACCCTTTCTATTTCCTCTCTACCATAATCATCTTACACTTCACATATCCTTTGATGGGCCTTCTAGGACCTGCGTTTGTCCTTTGGTTTTGTTGCATGTGATATGGTTAGGATATGGTTGCACAATATTTAGACTTGGTAAATTATATTGAATATTGATCAATTATGAAGTTTGATAAATATTTTTGGTTTGATGTAACATGATGACCCTTGATGTGACATGACACTTTGTTATGTTGTGTTGGAAATATGTGCCCTAGATGTATGATGATATGAGCCCACATAGAATGTGATACACCATGATGGAGAAGATATTATTACCATAATGATCATGGCTACACTCACCTTCAATGACTCTGGATGATGTTCTCTTGTTTTGATGATGATTTGGACCATTCTTGAGCACGTTGGGCTTCTTGGTGACCTTGAAACCACTTGGAGAGGGAAAGGCACCTCGAAGATGGAATTGTACCATGTTTAAGGACATTGAGCCTTCTCCTAATGATGATGGATGTGATGATGATAGCACACCTATTTAGACGGTTCATGACACCTTCTCCCTCGATGATGTCATTCCTTATTTAGAGGGAATTGCACTTATGATGGGATGTTTCACTTGATGATGATGTATGATTAATTTTGGAGCCGACCTAGCATGAAGAGGAGAGACTTAGCACCTTTTGATGATGAGATGTGACTTTTGGATGATTACACATGACCTTTGATGAAACATTGCACCCTCTCATGGAGAGACATGACTTTAGGAGCATTTTACACTACTTTGGAGGATGGTGTCATACTTATTTGACTCACTTTCTCACACGTGATTTTGGAGGGAATTTTTGATCTGTGTCTAGCATTTATGGTATATTTTACTCATTGATGAGGCATATTTTGGGGTTCAACCTTAACCTATCCTTGTATCATGGATTTATTGCATTTTAGGACTTTTACTTGATTTTAGCCTTTTGTGGAGGATAGACCTTGGTTTCCTTCTATTTATAGAGACAACACTACCTCATTTAGATAATTTCACATTATGGAGACTTCTCTTCTCTTGTCTTGTACACTGTGGTTGTCTAAGTAGATTGGACTCTTAAGGAGGACTTGTTAATTTGGATGGTTCTCTTTCCTTGGATGATTAGTTGTGAGCTTTGATGAATGAATGCTATATTTATTCATTTTTATCTTGTTTATGTTGATGGATAATGGTTATTAGATATTCACCAAAGTAATTGCTCATATTTTTATCTCATTATCTTACTTAGACAATATTTTCATCAAATCCTTTGAGGTGATCTATGCAGAAGCTCCCCATGGGCGCTTCACTGGGGGAGAAATATCATACCACATGCATTCATATTGAGGGATATATATTGAGGAAAAAATGACATAATATATTGAGCATATAATAGGGGGTAAAGGGCTTTTATATTGGCATGTATAAAAATTTGAGCTCAAAGTTAATGAAAAAATATAAAGGGGTATACAAAATGTTAATAAAAAAAATGGATACCTACAATATCTAGTGAAAGTAGGGGTTTTTTAAATAGGAAAGGTGTATTGGGTTCGTATTGGTAGGGGGTTAAATAATGTGATTTTTAGAGGTATTTTCCAATATGTAGTCGAAGTAATGGTATTATTTAGTATGCAACGAACACATGTGAAGGTGTTTTGGAATATATTATGAAATTCCAAGTGTCAATTTTAATGATTTTTTTAGCCTTTTCTAGCACTGATGTCGAAGGCGTTTAGTGCTATTATATACTCTTTTATTGCAAAAAAATGTCGTATTTCAATTTCTATTTTACTCTCATTGTAGGGCCTTTATCTTTCACTTCATTATCATAGGTCTTGAGGCTATTTATTGTTTCTATTATAAAATGGTGTATTGTTATAATTTTCTATTTTACAAGCTAATTTGCTACAATTTCTTGATTGCATGTGCTTAGGGAGCTTCCTTGAGCTCATATTCAATGACCTAATCCATTCGAACAACTATATGACCCTTGAACTCAAACTTGGAAATTACTTTCAAATCCACTATAAGCCCTACTTGTTTATTCCTTTTTAATGGTGGTGATAGAAGTAGAAGCCTTAAGGGGCTCTTGACTTGGTTATACTGGTCATTATATCCCTAAGATCTACCAGGGAAGCCTCCATAGTGTTGGACTATATCCATCACTAAATGAGGGGAGTAGTTTCTAAAGTGACAATGGTGTCTCTTGCCATGTTACTCATTGTCTTAATCACCTAGTGAAACTTTACAATAAGGTAAAAGGTTTTGCTTGAAAAAGGTACATGGGTATGAACGATGCTTATGTCAATATATAAAAAATATTAATACAGTAATAAAGTATAAAAAAGAAAAGACGCATTTATAAAGAAGAAAAAACTCATTTTTACTTAAAAGATAGTAAGAATTCTCCTAGATTAGATTAAGCCATTGAAATCACAATCTCTTCCATCTCTCTTACCAAGAGTGCTTTTGAATTTGAATGATAAATTTTTCTTAAAATTACCATGAAATCAAATATCTAAATAATGACCCATTAGTTAAATTTGAGGAAACTAGTTTTTCTAGGTTCACAAATAGATATCCATCTACATAGAACCCTTCCTTATAAATGCATGACCATGACCATATTTTTGATGGAAAAGACACATAAAAATGCTCTAACATCAAATCTTTAAACCAAGGCTGAACTTGCTTCTTGATTAGCCAAGGTTGAACTTGCTTCTTGATTAGTTTTTCTATTTAGAGGTTTATAACCGTTTTTAGAGATGGAAATACAAATTATTAAAAAATATTATGAAAAAATAAATAAAAATTTATATCTAAATTAGAATAAAACAAGGTTAATTTAAAAAAAGCTTATGTAAGGGTTTTCTCCTCTCTTCATATTAGAAATAGAAATATAAAAAAATTAAAATTTCCATTAAACTCAGTTAGATCCATCTAACTTGATCCCTCTTCATGCATGATAGATCTAGAGTTACATGCATCTAGGCTGGTTTATATTTTTATTTATTTACCATGGTATTTGGCGCATAGGCCCGGTATATAGTTAAATGTTGATTTCTAATCCTATTTGTTATATTTTTATTTATTTACGATACCTCTTCATACCTCTTTTATATTTATTTATTTACCATACCTCTTTTATAAATATGGTATTTGGCCCATGGTATTAAAATAGTATTTGGCCCATAGACTTCACCTAAATAAAATCTCTTTTTTGAGTTTTCTTAAATATAAAGAGGTTTATGGAGTAAATATAAAAAGAGGCTTTATTTATTTACCATAACTTTAGTTTATTTCTATTTTTATTTATTTACCATACCTCCAGTATATTTATATTTATATTTATTTACCATACATCTTTTTTGAGCGTTAGTAAACTTACTTATATAGCCCAGTGTATAAATTATATTCTACCAGAATAATAAGGTTGATTGAAGAAAAAAACCATCCAACTACAATTTGTTGGAATCACAAGTTTGAAGCATGAAATTCGCATAATTCAAATGCTATAATTTGAAAAGTATTTTCCAGTCTATGTGTGTAGTGTTTACTGCAAATTTGTGTCAGCTTTGGGCTGGGCTGATATGTGTAGATGGCATCTCTTTTGTGAAAGGATGTAGTTACTCAATAGCTGGCTATATAATTTTGGGTGAAATTGTGATCTTTGGTTTTAACTGTATATATGCATTCAATGCCCTCGATTAGATTATACATATTACACAACTCAAACTTATAATTTTAACAAATTTCTACCAAGTTTCCAACCATACTTGATCAAAATATATTAAAAAACCTAAAATGTAAAAAAAATTAAAATTAGAAATTATCTACTAATTGTGGGAATCATTATGTAGATTGCAGATTCCAAAAAAATCTCACAATTTGATGGTTAAGAGAGAAGCTAATTATTTAACCCCTCTATGAAATGTGCCAATTATTTGAGGTCTCTTTTAACCATCAAATTACAAAATATTTCCTAAATTTACTATCTACATAAATTCAACAATAAAGAAAGGAAGTGTCTTTCTCTCTGCACCAAAATTGCAACATCTCTCTGCAGCAAAATGCAAATACTCGACAACACAATAGACATAATTTACAACATAATTTACAACAGACTCTTCTAAATTATCTTCTAAATTATCGTCTAACACTAAAATATGACCTATACATAGGTTTCCCATTACCTGAACACTCACATGAAGGTAGTGATGCTATTGATGATGAGTTAAAAGTTGTGATGCAGGAGCATCCAGCTCTGAGGAGACAGAAGGTGGTTGACGGTCTCGTGGAGAGACAAGAACAAACAAATCATACATGCATAGCTGACAGGTTGTTGGACTTGTCGGTTATTTTACTTTTCTTTATTATCTGTTTTATTTTCCAGAAGGTCGTTAGGACCTTAGCAATTACAGATTGTGAACTGTTTCTTTTTAATTAGAAATTAGTTAACAGTAGATTAATATTTTACCTGAGGGTCATTAGAACCATAAAAGCCACAAACTATGAATTGTTTTAGTTAGGAAACAGTTAAATGGTTAACCAACAGCTTTGTAAAAATAACTGGTGGACAGTTACACGAATTCGGGTTGGACAGTTAAACCTGAACAGAAGAACAGTTGTACCTACAAGATATTAAAAAGGCGAAAGCAAAACAGTGAGGGGATTTCCTCAAACTGAGAAAAGAAATTACAGTTATTTGAAATAAAATTTGTTTTTTTTCAATTGAAGCACCACTGTAACAAAATACTTTCATGCGTTGATATATAAATTCTGTGTAACTAAATTGCATTGAAATAACAAAGACAGCAAGTGTTCACAGGAAGAGCAGGGCGTTGCTACAAAGACCACTTCCAGACAAAGAAAGATGAATAATTACGAACGCAGGCTATCAACCAGGTACTACCATACAAACCCTCACGTTATTTACGACAAATGTAAGTGCTGGAATGAAAGCCCAAAAATTGTATCATTTTATTAACTAATATAACCAAAGCATACAAGAGTCCTGAGCGTCTCACACTCCATTAGAAAAGTTCGTTCGAAACAGAGCTTCAAAACAGAGTTTTCAACCAAGACAACGATACAACCGAACAGAACTAAAGAGTTATCACAACGAGGAAGCAATCGAACAAATTCGGTGCGAACGAGGGTTGCAATAACCAAATACCAATATTACAGAACGAGGGTTTCAATAAATATACAGAACGAGGGTTTCGATAACGAAACATAAATATTACAGGGCAACCGAAGAGTTACACAGCCGAGAGAAGTACTATTCGTTCACCGCTCAGGTGACAAAACTAATATAAATCGAAGTCTTTAAGACCACTACAGTTTACAAATAAGCCAACACGGAAAGACCCTACCCATAGAGAAGGATTGGGAGGGTTCGAATTGGTGCCAGAAACCGCAGAGAGTGTAAAGCAATGGCGGCCAGCTACCTCGAGCAACCTGCAAAAAAAAAACGAAGTGGAGGCAGGTTAATACACACAGTAACCACGGAATAATCCTTAAAACCAGCAAAAGAAGAGTATGAGATATTAGTCTTTACCTGGAGTCGAGGAGGCGGCATCGAAAAACCAAACAACAACTACAATCCTGAAGACAAGGAGCGAAGGCGTT
>APFE030829355.1:62823-103683 GCA_000404065.3 Pinus taeda | reverse complement strand
AAACTAAGCACTACAATATAGGCAGTCAAAACAACTTGCCTCTATAAGCTAGGAAACCAATTCATTCATTACATTTTTTCTATTTTATGAATGAATCATCTAGAATAGGTAAATAAGTGTCATAAAAACATAAATTTCCAATAATTACATCAAGGAGGGTGAAAAATCCCATCACAAGTCAAAACTGGTCAAACTAGCTTGATTCGCTGAGTTGAGGAGGAAAACTGTGCCAAAAAACCCTGTGCGCCGCGCGCCTTTCCACCTGTTTTGGGGGCACTTCCTGGCATCCAAATTGAGCTCAGGTTGGCTTGTTAGAAATTCCTGGATGTCTAATTTCCAACCCAAGTGTAATGTTCTAATTTGGTCTCCATTTGACCCTCCAAACGTGGATTCTCCCAGAAGTACTTCCTGCTGATGCAAAAAGTGGCTGAAAGGTGATTTTCATGATGTTTTTTGAGCTTTTGATCACCCAAAACTTGATGAAATGCCTTGGAAATTGCTAAGCATGTGTATTTCATCATGAAAAATCCAAAAATGTAAGCCACCTATGATTTGGACCTTCCCATCTTATGGGTCACGCGCTGAGCGCGACGCATATAGCCCAAAAACCTATTTCACAAGCAAAAAATTTTGAAACAACAAAATTTTCTCCAAGTTTTCCCAAAATTGGAATGAAGACTCTCCATCATGTATCATGCTCAACTAATGAAGCCTCGGCCAAAACTCGAAGCGGATCAGGCCTTTTGCGTTGTTTTTGTGCTTTGCTCAAACGCCTCTTGAGGATCTTCATTCTCGCTTTGCAAACATGCATGCGAGCCCAATAGTGAGTCTTCATGTGGCGAAGCATGTCCTTGTCCCTATTTTCCTTCACCAACAAATTCTCCAAATGAGTGTTCACCCGGATGAGCATTGATTACAGATCAATAGGTGTCAAATCACCGGGTCTCCTACGAGCCAATTCCCGGTCTTCCCGAATCTTCCGCAGCTCATAAAGTTCATGCTCATCTTCCAATTGCTTGTTGCACTGTTCTAAGTAGTTAATCACCCATTTAGCCATCTGTAATTTCTTTTGCAGTGACTCATTCTCGGCCCTTTGCTCTCGGATAATCTCCTTGAGCTCTGAATTGGGTGAACTAGCATCAACATCAATGATACCGGTATCTTGAACTCCTGAAGGACCCTCATCAACCATGGGTCTCTTGCCTCGATCCTGAATCTGTACCTATGCTGAAGATGGAGGCAAGACCCCTTCCACATGATGTGGAGATAATACTCGCTCTGCTGATGATGTCAACGAGACCCCTTCCACCCCGGGCGGAGATAGTACTCGTCATGCGGATGCAAATAAGGCCCTGTGGCCTCTCTGATATGTCACATATACTGGAGCATCAACATGCTCGGTCTCAGGAATGTCAAACTATTGTGAAGGCCCTCCTTCCTCATGAACTATCTCTGGAGGAGGCTGTAGCATGGAAAAGAAATCACGGGAGATGAAATCCTCCCAAGCAATACCTGTTGTGCCAACTGATGCATCACTATGATTTTGATCAATGCATAATGATATATGCTCCTGTGCTGATGTGCCGGGGTCTTCCTCTGTACTAAAGGTAACATCCTCTCTATGTTTCAGCACATGAAAAACGAGATGTTCATGATACGTACGCGTGTGAAATGCATCAAAAAACGAACATGGTACACATAGAGACATGAGAATCTGCCCTCACAGCTGAAATATCGAATGATGAGTTTCATCAATGGTGCAAACTCATCTTTCAGGTATCTGAAAGGAAAGGCTACCCTCAAGTGTCTAATATATGCAGGCTTGACATATGGCTCATAGTAACACCTGTCCAGCATCTGGTGTTTACTCCATTCCTCTCCCACAATTGGTATCCCGGTGGCCTGAGCAATAGTGTCGGGTGACAAAGTGAAATCCACTCCGGCAAGGTTTACATGACCATCCTGTAAGTTAAGGACAAATAGACGGACCAGTTCCCGATGATGTTGAGTTTGTGAGATCATCTCACAATATTGGTAACATGCTTGGTGCCGAAAAAATTCCATTGCAAGTGGGCAAGCTTGCAATTCAGCCAAAGAGGTAGGCTCCTCCCTAACATGTTGTCCACTTTTGCCACCTTTGTGATACCTCCGTGGCACATTAAGCACATTGACCTCCGGTGTAGAGTCACTATCATAATCCTGCTCATATACTGACTCGATCTCTGACATGTTCTTTAACAACAAGGTAGCTGGAATATATATATATGCTGATATAAAATTGTGTGCCAAAATTTGACTGTTGACTTTTTGTCTTTTTATCAAAATGTTGTGACCAAGGGGACATAAATGACAAGGGAATTGTTAGGAAAAGGCAAGCATTAGGGAAATGGGAACAATGGAAATAAAATAAGGAAATTAGGGAAGGGAAAGGGGCATAGAAATGTTTTATGGTTTTGAAATAAGGTAGGGATTATATGGCTATAGGGGAGGGATTAGGATTTTGAGAGAGGAAAGTGTAGTGTTCGTGGGGATTTATTGGAAAAAATATTTGGGGAATAGAGGAAATGGGAAACAAGGGAAATAAGAAACCTTGGCAACAGTGATTTTTGAAAACCCTACCGCAAACTTGGCACTTGAATCGTTATAGCAAATTGATGAACATGGAGGGTTTTGTACACTTGGTTTTCATGACAAATATCTCCTATCTTCTTTATATAAACCATCAAAAACCAAAATCAAGCCATGAGTGCAGGCCTACCTGTGAATTTATGCGTGAGGAGAGGTGATTTGGGTGATTTCTGGGCAAATTTCAAGCATAAACTCCTATGCGCCGTGCGCTTTACCCAACGCGTCGTGCGCTCTGGATGCGTCGCGCGCGTGTTAATTTGCACTGTGAAAGGTCGCCTAATGCGTCGCGCACCTATCCTGATGTGCCACGTGACCTGGAACTGACCCAAATTGCTCACAAACTTGCAAAATCGCCTTTAAACGATGCTCTTGGCTCTCAAAATGTGGAATGGGTTGCAAATGAGGAGAAATGACTTGATATAGCCCCCCTTTTAATTTTTGCTTGATGAAAACCCATTTTTCTTATGTTTGGTTGTTGACACTTTTTCAAAATTAATAGGCTCTGACCTTTTTGGTTTCTTTCATAAAATAGGTTGAAATGATGATTTTATCTGATAATTTTTTGTAGGGATAGCTCTGATATGCTTCAGCAAAGGAGACCAGGGCTGCACTTTGAACAATTGAAGAACTGAAAATTTTGACAATTTTTTACAAAAATGAGGTGGCAACTTGTCTTCAAAATGGAGTTTTGAAGAGAAGTCCTTATTCAGCTATACAATGGTGAGAATTATTGAAGTGATGATCTATCAAAGACATCCCTCTGGCCTGTTGGTCTTCTAAGACTTTTCAAGACTAAATTGACTCAAACCCTAGACCTAGACCTAAAAATTTAAAATATGACTGTAAATGACTTGTGAAGATTTATGACTTAACCTGAACCAGCAGTGACATGTACGAGGGGAATGAATGACACAAACCGCTCCATCAGAGTTATAGAATGCCTAATGAAATGCAACTGATGAAAAGTGGTGGGACACCTAATACATGAAATGCAAAAAAGAGCTTTTGATCTCTGATGGAGGGATAACTAGACCGACTCTAACATTGGCTCCAATGGGGATGGTAGCTCCTTGGAGATGCCAAGAACCGCAGATATCTGTAAGAGCTAGACAGTGCCTTCATCCATTGGGCGATGGAGTCATTATTCCGACACAAAATCTTGAGAGTTTGACTGAAAAAACAAAAACTACTTTAGACCAACCTAGACTCGAAGCTAAAGATTTAGACAACTGACTTGACAAACTTAGACTAACTAACTTTCATTTTTAGAATATAGCCTTCACCTCGGGCCCCAAACTGAAGATGATAAGTTAGTGTACATGTGCAATAGAACAAAAGTAAAATGATATGTACAATGATAATGAAATGATCAGAAAATACTCAAAAGTAATATCTCTTTAACAACCGACCATTGATCGGCCCTCCAGGATATTCATCTCCATTCATCTCTTTGAGAAGGAAAGTGTTTTGGCCACGATATGTTGCAATATTATAAGGGCCCTTCCATAAATTTTTAAATTTTCCATGCTTTCCCTTGTCTTCATGACGAGCATCCCACCTCAAAACTACCTCATCTAGCTGAAATGTGTCCGCCTTTGCTTTCTGATCATAAATCTTTTTGATGCGCTCCTGCAACTTGCAAGTTCTTTGAAATACCTCCTCCCGTGTCTGCTGCAAATGAATCATCTGATTAATCCTTCTCTGCATAGGATCTTCCTCACTACCCACTTCTTGAAGCAATTTGACTACCGGGACAACAAGCGAAGTAGGAAAAACCGTGTCTGTTCCGCACACCAACTTGAAAGGAGACATGCCAATAGACTTTTTCTGACTTACCCTATCAGCCCATAGTGCATTTATCAACTTCTTGTGCCAACCCTTCTTACTGATTTCCAACAATTTCTTAATGATATTGACCAAAGATTTATTAGATGACTCCGCCAATCCATTTCCTTGAGGGTGGTATGCGGTTGAATGTCCCAAGCTAATATTGTACTTATAGCAAAACTCAATCATCCTTTTTGACTTAAACGCTGCTGCATTATCCGTGATTAACTTACTTGGACATCCAAAACGTGAAAAAATATTGGTTTCAAGAAAAGAGATAATTACTGCATCTGTAGCTTGGCGAGTAGGAATTGCTTCAATCCATTTTGTAAAGTATTCTGTAGCTGTCAATATCCATCGATGTTGTCCTGATGATGCCAGATGAATTTTGCCGATGAAATCCAATCCCCACTGCTGAAAAGGTGCGCTGACTTCAATTGGTCTGAGAGGCAAAGGCTGGAGTTTCTGTTTGCCTTCAAAAATTTGGCATTCATGACAATTTTTAACAACCTTATATACATCTGAAAATAATGAAGGCCACTAATAGCCTGCCCTTAGAATCTTGTTTGCTGTAGTTTTCCAAAACAGATGACCCCCACAGTCCCCTCTATGAAAATATTCCACGACTCTTTTGGCTTCCTCCTCGACCAATCAATTCAATAACATTCCACCAAGATCTTTCCAAAACAATGCTGAATCTAATATGCAGAATTTTGCAGCCTTCAATTTCAATGTTCTACTTCTGTTTCTCGGCATTCCAGGAGGTGAAGACAAATGCTGAAGTACATATAAAATGTCAGCGTACCAAGGAGAGGAAAGAAACATTTCAAATACCTGAACGGATGAATTCTCGTCATCTTCATCGAACATGGCAGCAATCAAATTTATGTCTAGAACTTGCAAATTTGTTTCAGCCATTAGCTTGGCGAATCCTTGACCTTTGATCAGCTTGGTGGGTTTAATCTCTACATCATACTCTAACAACGCAAAAATCCACTTACCCTGTCTGCCTTCTGGATCTGCTTGTACTAAAATATCTTTAACTGCTGCATTAGGAACATAAGCTAGAATATGGGAATGCAATATATACACATGGAAATATTTCAAGGCCTTTACAAGCGCAAGTGCTTGATTCTCAATGATGTTATATTTCAATGCTCCATCTCTAATAATCCGACTGAAAAAAGCAATGGGCTTTTCAACACCTTCCCTCTTCTGCATTAGTACAGCTGCCAAAGTGTGCTCAGAAGCAAATGAAAACAAAATAAAATCCTGAGTGTAGTCGGGGCTGATCAAAATAGGAGTTGAAGAAAGAGCTAACTTCACTAAATTAAATGATTTCACCGCCTCTTCGGTCCACTTTACCTGACTTTCCTTCTTGAGCATGCTTCTGATCTCTCTAAGATGCTCTGCTAGATTTGGAATGAAGCGACGCAGAAAATTCAGTTTACCATTGAAGGATTGAATTTCTTTCTTGTTCTGGGGCTATTCAATTTATTGAATGGCTTCAACATGTGCGGGATCAACACGGATGCCATCTTTAGATATGATGTGGCCAAGAAGTTTGTCTTCATCCATGGCAAAAAGACTCTTTTTCGGATTCAGCGATATGCCATATTTTCTGCACTTTTGGAAAACACTTTTCAAATGATACAAATGTTCCTCATCAGAATTTGAAAACACGGTTAAGTCATCAAGATAAACAACTAAAAATACATCTTTCTCATTGGCGAAAGCCACATCCATTGCACGCTAAAAGGTGGCTCCTGAATTTTTCAAACCGAACGACATCTTTGCATAATGAAATGTTCCCCATGGAGTGTTGAACATTGTCTTGTCACGGTCATCTTCATGCACTAAAATCTGATTGTATCCTGAATAACCGTCGAGTAGTGACATCCTTGATGCTCCAACTACTCGCTGCAATATATGATCCATTTTGGGCAGCGGATAATTGTCTTTTAAGGACACCTTATTCAAATTTCTGAAATCAATGCATAAACGGATCTCTCCTGTCTTCTTCCTTACAGGCACCAAGTTTGATATCCAATCTGAAAATCGGATAGGCACAATGATTCTTGACTTATACAATCTGTTTACCTCTTTCTCAATTGATGGCAGTAGCTTCGGATTGATTCTCCTCAACTTTTGACGAAAAGGCTTCAAATTTGGCTTAATAGGAATAGTATGTTGAATGATATTTGTGTCATATGTTTTTAGATCCGAGTAATCCCATGCAAAAACATCAGAAAATAAAGACAAAAATTTCACATATTCAACTTTTACCTTTGGTGACAATGACCTTGATAGCTTAACCATCTTGGGATTCTCAGTTGTCCCAATGTTTACCTCTTCAACACCCTTTTCAGTTGGTCTCAATGTCGGTTTGTGGGCCACATCATCTTGGTCAAACAGATCCTCTAAAGGAATCAATCCCTTAGGAATAATGTTGTCCTTAAGTTGCAGCACGTCCATTTGATTTACTTGTATATTGCCAATACCATCATCATTTTCAGTATCTATTGAGGAATCCTTGAACTTACCCTTATTTTGCAGAAACTCATTGATCTCTTCATCATCTTGAAAAACTTGCCAACATCGCTGATTTTCCGGAACGGTGGGACGATGCTTCACATGAATCTCAAATTTGTTGCTAGAATTCATTGGAATTTTTAAATTGCTTGCTGCCTTAGCAAGTCCATCAGCAACACCATTTTGTATGCGAGGCACACATGTCAAGGTATGATCAGAAAACAACTTCAAAATATCTAAGACTGCATTTCGATATGCCCTCATACGAGGATGCTTGGCCTGAAACTCACCTTTAACTTTCTTTATTACCAACTCAGAATCACCATAGACCGCAATCTTCTTCACTTTCAGTTTTCTAAGAATCTTTAGGCCAACAATGAGAGCCTCATATTCCGCCTCATTATTTGAACAATCAAATGCTAGTTTATAGGAACACACTCTCACCTTGCTTGGAATTTTGTCTTAAGCGGAAAAAGGACTTCGAATCCACACACCAATACCAGCACCATCACTACCTACTACGCCATCGAAATCCATGGTCCAAAGACCATCTTCATCCTCCTCCAAGTGCTGAAATTGTACTGCCTCTGATTTTTCTATTTGCTGCTCATTATCTTCAGCTGTTTTCTCCATAGTAGCTTGCCTTTCTCCTCTTTCTTTTTGTAAAACTTCTCTGAAATTTTCAGCGATCTCTGGTATATCTTCCGCCTGAACTAACTGACTATCTAGATCATTAAAACTATCAGCAAATAAAACAAATGACTCCAAATTTGTATGTACATAATTTACAGGATGATTGATTGGCTTCTCTTTACTCGTTATCATATATTTCATCTTTTGCTCTCGATATAGCTTTCTCATTTGACCAAAGACTGGAATTATGGCATAAGAGAAGTCTAATTGTAGAGTACCCTTCAACTTAGCTCCCCAATATCTTGAAAGTAGCATACCAAAACGTGGAGGAATGTCCGCCACAACCACATCCATTAAGACATTCTTCGCTGGGATTTGGTCTAAGCTAACAACCAAATCTTTGATGAGCCCGATACATCTCACACGGCTGGAATCAAATGAATACAAATCATGATATTTTCTTGTAATGTCTAACCCCAACTTCTCCATGATCGCCTTTGGCATCAAATTGTGCAAAGCACCCGAATCAAACATAGCATTGTGCAAAACATATTCATGCAATCTCAAACTGATATAAAAGGGAGGAACATCACTATCAGGGGACTGACCATCCAATGCTGGCCCAAAGATCAATTTGGGTTGATCATCTTCAACATTGACCGTGTCCAACATGGGATCAAAATTCAGAATTTTAGAGACTTAACCTTGGTAGCTGCTGTTTTTCATGATTTTAGTCAAAGGAATAGATATTTTTAATTTGGAAATTTCATTTTCCAAACTAAATGCTGAAACTTTTTCGACTTCTTTGACCGCAACTTCTTTCTTATCCTTAATTATACTTGCCTTATTTGTCCTTTCTGCTGCTGATATCTTGCTCGTTGTGGGATCAATTGTCTCCTTTCCTTTCTTCTGTGGTGTCGATGAATTCGTCTTTGGTGTTGTAGCTTCTTTTCTTTTCTTAATTGGATTGATGGGCACATCTTGGTTTCTCAATGAATGCTGCTTCTGTTGAGTGGACAAAGCATTCAAATATCCTCTTTGGTAATCATCTAAATCTGCATCATTAGCTAAGATAAAATCTTCATCTTGCTGGGCACCTGAACTTTCTCCATACTCTTCTTCTTCAGTGATGTAAATGGGCAGATCATCAAGAGTAAAGAAGTGGTTTTGGTCCCCTACTACATCAGCATCTTCATCTGAATCTTGACTCACAAAATTCTGCAAAAGAGGAGTCTTGATCGGTTGTTGGGCTGCCGGCTCTTGTACTCTTGGTTCACGCTGCTTAATTCTGAACTGAGGTTGTTGTTGGCCACGGTAATTTGGATTACGAATCTGCGGTTCTGATTTGTCAAGGTTCAACCTTTTTAACATCTCACGAAGCCAAGGCGGTTCTGATGTAGATTCTTCCTTTATAGTCACTCTTTTCTCTGCCTTCAACTGTGCTCTCTTGTCATTCAGATTTGCCTCAACATTGACAACAATCTTTTGCATATCTTCTAAAGTAGGCGGATCTCTATCCCGTAATGAATAAGCCATCTCCAGATCAAAGCCATCGGGGAATTTAAGAAGAGCTGATTTTCTAGATGGTCTTAAATCATCCGGAATAACATTATAAACTGTATTGAACCTGATAATGTAGTCTTGGACAGACTCACCAGGATTGCGTTTGATATTATTATACTCGGCATTGATCTGAAGCGGATCCTTTCTGAGTTCCCAACGATCTAGAAACTGCTTCTGAAGTTCAGCCAACGTAGGTATACTTCCAGCGCCCAAGCCTCTGAACCATTTTCTTACCTCTCCTCCGAATGTTTGTACAAACAATCGCATAGTTACATCCTCTTCATCAATCTCATATAAATCATAAAAAAATTCCATTTTTTCTATGTGCTGCTGAGCGGACACACTTTGAGGAGTGCCATCAAATAAAGGAATCTTACTCTGATAGTCCACGGGCATATCATGCAATTGCCGAGGTAAAGCAAGAGGTGCGAAACGAGCAGCCATTGCTCTAGGTGGATTTACTCTAGGTGTTGTTGGTGGAGTGGGTGTAGTTGCTGTATGAGGAATATGCGGAGGTGTATGCAGAGGAGAAGCGATGTGGGATGAAGGAGGGGAATTGGCTGCAGATTCTGAATAAGTAATTATAGGCTGCACAGGAATGGTAGGAATGAAAGTCGATTCAGTAGGAATTCTAGAGTTAGATGTCGTGACGGTGGATCCAATGTTTGCAAATACAGCTTCTAAGAAATCAGCAAGATTGGCAGCTTGGATGTTGGTCTGAAGGTGCCTCAAGATAAAATTGTCAATTAATTTATTGTGCCTTTCAAATTCAAGAGCTGCAGCAAAGTCAGGATTTGGAACAATGGAATCAAGAGAGTTTTCAGACTTGGTTTTAAACAATGACAATTCAAACCTTTCGTCAAAAGCAAGTTCTTCAAGGTATTCGAAAATTGCAGGACATGAATGAGATTTAACCAAGGGAGTCACCGAGCTTTCTTGACGGAGGATTTTTCGAATCAAATTTGGATTTTCGTAAATAGGAGGTGGATTCGGATCTGGATTAGCTCTTGTATGTCTTTTTGAAGCCAATGTGTTTATCAGAAGATCAAAAGAACTAAAATAATTCAGCGAAATCGTTTTCTAGATTCAATCATCCAAAGGTCTAGAACGAACAAAAGTACTGGGGTGATTTGCAAATCAAGTTTCCACAAGCTAACCGGAGATCGACTGAAGCATCATTTATCTACTCCCGCTTATGCATAGCATGAGCGTTTTGAAAGCTACCTGGCGTGACTTCAGACTCCGTCTAAGACTTGTGAAACAAACTCATCAGCAAGAAAACCATTGATATTTCTCCCCAGTATGGTCGCCACTATGTTAGCGCTCAAATCTACCTTAGGCTGAAGTAAGGTGAGACTCAAGGCCACATCAAACCACGCTCAGCCTCGTAGCTAGCCCTATGAGGATAGGAGAGGGCTCTCTCCGGGTCAAACTCAGAAAAAGATAATCAAAGAGGCTCGAGATGACCGAATTGATGACTAATTTTAGGCTAGGTATGAAGTACAAAGAGTTTAGAATTGATTTTTAAAAGGTTTCGTTGAATTCAAGGGAAAGGCAATTTTGGGTGCGGGGATGAGGCACAGCTTTTGCAGAGGTCTACTTGGGGAAAGATAGGCGATTATGTTGATGCCTTAAAGCAAGTCAGATGAATAGATCAGACTGGTGAGGAGCTAAGGAGAGCAAGGAATTCTCAAGGATTCTCCTTAAACTGAAGAAAACATAGAAAATTAAACAAATTTAAAGGCAAGAGCATAGCAAGTTCATGGATTCTACCTTAACACTTCATTCGTTTAATTACAGAAGATTAAATAAAGAAAGTGGCACACATACACAACTTACAAGTACTGAGAGAAACACACCATCAACACAGAAAGCCACATGAATCCCAAATAGTGCTGCAAAACCTTGGTCTTTCCTTTGCCAAAATGCAGATAAGATATGTACAATATAGTGTCAAGCTATTCCCAAGAGTCCAAGCCTGAAAATGACTAAGAAAATACATAATATAGGCAAGCCAACACATTCCCTTGCCTCTAGGTGATGAGCTCATCATCCTAGGAGCTATTTCAACCAATTCTAAACTAAGCACTACAATCTAGGCAGTCAAAACAACTTGCCTCTATAAGCTAGGAAACCAATTCATTCATTACATTTTTGCTATTTTATGAATGAATCTTCTAGAATAGGTAAATAAGTGTCACAACAACATAAAAATCCAATAATTACATCAAGGAGGGTGAAAAATACCATCACAAGTCAAAACTAGTCAAAACTTGGCGAATTTATGAGCTGAACAGTGAAAATTTGGCCAAAAGGCCCTGTGAGCCGCGCGCCTTTGCAGCTGATTTTGGGGCACTTCCTATCATCCAAATTGAGCTCAAGTGGGCTTGTTGGAAATTTCTAGATGTCTAATTTCCAACACAAGTGGAATTTTTTAATTTGGTCTCCATTTGTCCCTCCAAACGTGAATTCTCCCAGAAGTACTACCTGTTGATGCAAAAAGTGGCAGAAAGGTGATTTTCATGATGTTTTTTGAGCTTTTGATCACCCAAAACTTGATGAAATTCCTTGGAAATTGCTGAGCATGTGTATTTCATCATGAAAAATCCAAAAATGTAAGCCACCTGTGATTTGGACCTCTCCATTTTGTGGGTCGCGTGCTGAGCGCGACGCATAGAACCCAAAAACCTGTTTTGCAAGCCAAAAATTTTGAAATGACAACATTTTCTCCAAATGTGCCCAAAATTGGAGTGAAGACCCTCTATCATGTATTATGCTCAACTAGTGAAGCCTCGACCAAAACTCGAAGCGGATAAGGCCTTTTCTTTTGTTTTAGCGCTTTGCTCAAACGCCTCTTGAGGACCTTCATTCTCGCTTTGCAAACATGCATGCGAGCCCAATAGTGAGTATTCATGTGGCGAAGCATGTCCTTGTCCCTGTTTGCTTTTTCCAATATCTTTTTCAAGTGAGTGTTAACCCGGATGAGCATCGATTCCCTATCAATAGGTGTCAAATCACCGGGTCTCCTACGAGCCAATTCCCGGTCTTCACGAATCTTGCGCAACTCATAAAGTTCATGCTCATCCTCCCACTACTTGTTGCGTTGCTCTAAGTAGTTGATCACCCATTTATCCATCTGTAATTTCTTTTGCAGCGACTCATTATCGGCCTTTTGTTCTCGGATTATCTCCTTAAGCTCTGAGTTGGGTGAACTAGCCTCAACATCAATGATACAGGTATCCTGAACTTCTGAAGGACCATCATCAACTATGGGTGTCTTGCCTCTATCCTGACTTTGTACCTATGTTGTAGATGGAAGCGAGACCCCTTCCACATGATGTGGAGATAATACTCGCTCTGGTGATGATGTCAACGAGACCCCTTCCACCCCGGGTGGAGAAAGTACTCGTCGTGCAGCTGCAAATAAGGCCCCGGGGCCTTTCTGATATGTCACATATGCTGGAGCATCAACATGCTCGGTCTCATGAATGTCGAACTGCTGTGAAGGCCCTCTCTCCTCATGGACGATCTCTAGAGGAGGCTATAGCGCTGAAAAGAAATCACGGGAGATGAAATCCTCCCAAGCAATACCTTGCTGTGCCAACTGATGCATCACTATGATTTTGATCAATGCATAATGATATATACTCCTGTGCTGATGTGCGAGGGGATTCCTCTGTACTAAGGGTATCATCCTCTCTATGTTTCGGCACATGAAAAATGGAATGCTCATCATACGTACCCGTGTGAAATGCATCAACGAACGTACATGGTAGGCATAGAGACGTGAAAATCTGCCCTCACAGCTGAAATACCGAATGATGAGTTTCATCAATGGTGCAAACTCATCTTTCAGGTATCTGAAAGGAAAGGCCACGCTCAAGTGTCTGATATATGCGGGCTTGACATATGGATCATAATAATATCGGTCCATCATCTGGCGTTTACTCCATTCCTCCCCCACATTTGGTATTCCG
Source organism: Pinus taeda (assembly GCA_000404065.3). Taxonomy (NCBI): domain Eukaryota; kingdom Viridiplantae; phylum Streptophyta; class Pinopsida; order Pinales; family Pinaceae; genus Pinus; species Pinus taeda. The sequence goes on along the minus strand of APFE030829355.1, from coordinate 90,523 downwards.
ATGGCCTGAGAAATAGTGTCGGGTGACAAAGTGAAATCCACTCCGACAAGGTTCACATGACCATCCTGTAAGTTAAGGACAAGTAGACGGACCAATTCCCGATGATGCTGGGTTTGTGAGATCATCTCACAATATTGGTAACATGCTTGGCGCCGAAAACAATCCATTGCAAGCGGGCAAGCTTGTAATTGAGCCAAAGAGGTAGGCTCCTCCCTAACATGTTGTCCACTCTTGCCACCGCTGTGATATCTTTGTGGCACATTGACCTCCGGTGTAGAGTCACTTTCATATTCCTGCTCATATTTGGACTCGGTGTCTGACATGTTCTCTAAAAACAAGGTGGCCGGAATATATATATTTGCTGATATAAAACTGTGTGCCAAAAGCTGATTGTTGACCTTTTGTTTCTTTATGAAAATGCTGAGAATTTGGGTGTGAAGGAAGGTGATTTGAGCGGCTTCTTGATGAATTTATAGTCCCAAACTCTATGCGCCGCGCGCTTTACCCAACGCTATGCGCCGCGCGCCTTTGGAACTGACCAACAATGCACAAATTTGCCTCACACTTGCAAAATCACTCTCCAATGATACTCTTTGTTCTAAAAACGTGTAATGGGTTGGAAATGAGGAGAATTCACTTGATATAGCATCCATTTTGATTTTTGCTCAATGTAAACCCATTTTTCTTATGTTTGGTTGTTGACACTTTTTCAAAATTAATAGGCTCTGACCTTTTTGGTTTCCTTCATAAAATAGGTTGAAATGATGAGTTTCTCTGATAATTTTTTGCAGGTATAACTCTGATATGCTTCAGCAAAGGAGACCAGGGCTGCACTTGAACATTTGAAGAACTGAAAATTTTGACAATTTTTACAAAAATAAGGTGGCGACTTGCCTTCAAAACGGAGTTTTGAAGAGAATTCCTTATTCAGCTGTACAATGGTGACAATTATTGAAATGATGATTTATCAAAGGCATCCCTCTGAGCTGCTGGTCTTCTAAGACTTTTCAGGACTGAATTAACTCAAACCCTAGACCTAGACTTAAAAATTCAAAAACTGACTTGTGAAGCTTTATGACTCATCCTAAACCAGAAGTGATATGCACGAGGGGAATGAATGACATAGACCACTCCATCAGGGTTATGGCATCCCTATCGAAATGCAACTGATGAAAACTGATGGGACACCTAAAATATGGAATGCAAAAAAGAGTTTTGATCTCTGATGGAGGGATAACTTAGACCGACTCTAACATTGGCTCCAATGGGGATGGTAGCTCCTTGGAGATGCCAAGAACCGCAGATCTCTGTAAGAGCTGGACAGTGCCTTCATCCATTGGGCGATGGAGTCATTATTCCGACACAAAATCTTGAGAATTTGACTGAAAAAACAAACATTGCTTTGACCAAACTAGACTCAAAACTAAAGATTAAGACAACTGACTTGACAAACTTAGACCTACTAACTTTCATTTTCAGAAATATAGCCTTCACTTCGGGCCCCAAACTAAAGATGATAAGTTAGTGTACATGTGTGATAGAACAAAAGTAAAATGATATGTACAATGATGATGAATTGAGCAGAAAATACTCAAAAGTAATATCTCTTCAACAGCCGACCATTGATCGGCCCTCCAGGATATTCATCTCCGTTCATCTCTTTGAGAAGGAAAGCGTTTTGGCCACGATATGCTGCAATCTTATAAGGTCCTTTCCACAAATTTTCAAATTTTCCATGCCTTCCCTTGTCTTCATGACGAGCATCCCATCTTAAAACAACCTCATCCAGCTGAAATGTATCTGCCTTTGCTTTCCGGTCATAAATCCTTTTGATACGCTCCTACAATTTGCAAGTGTTTTGAAATACCTCCTCCCGTGTCTGCTGCATTATCCGTGATTAGCTTACTGGGACATCCAAAACGTGACAAAATACTGGTCTCAAGAAAAGAAATAATTACCGCATTCGTAGCTTGTCGAGTAGGAATTGCTTCAATCCATTTTTTGAAGTAGTGTGTGGCCGTCAATATCCATCGATGTTGTCCTGATGATGCCGGATAAATTTCACCAATGAAATCTAATCCCCATTGCTGAAAAGGTGCGCTGACTTCAATTGGTTTGAAAGGCAAAGACTGGAGCTTCTGATTTCCTTGAAAAATTTGGCATTCGTGACAATTTTTAACAGCCTTATATACATCTGAAAATAATGAAGGCCAATAATATTATGCCCTTAGAATCTTGTTTGCTGTAGTCTTCCAAAAAAGATGACCCCCGCAGTCCCCTCTATGAAAATCTTCCATGACTCTTTTAGCTTCCTCCTCGACCAAACAATTTAATAACATTCCACCAGGGTCTTTCCAAAACAATGCTGAATCTAGTATGCAAAATTTTGCAGCCTTCAATTTCAATGTTCTACTTCTATTTCTCGGCATTCCAGGAGGTGAAGACAAATGCTGAAGTACATATAAAATATCAACGTACCAAGGAGAAGAAAGAAACATTTCAGATACCTGAACTGATGGGTTCTCCTCATCTTCATCAGACATGGCAGCAATTAAATTTATGTCTAGGATTTGTAGATTTGTTTCAGCCATTAGCTTCGCGAGTCCTTGACCTTTGATCAACTTGGTGGGTTTAATTTCAACATCATATTCTAACAACGCAGCAATCCACTTACCCCTTCTCCCTTCTGGATCTGCCTGTACTAAAACATCTTTAACTGCTGTGTTAGGAACATAAGCTAGAATATGAGAATGCAATATGTACACACGGAAATCCTTCAAGGCCTTTACAAGCGCAAGTGCTTGCTTCTCAATGATGTTATATTTCAATGCTCCATCCCTAATTATGCGACTGAAAAAAGCAATGGGCTTTTCAACACCTTCTCTCTTCTGCATTAGCACAACTGCCAAAGTGTGCTCAGAGGCAAATGAAAATAAAATAAAGTCTTGAGTGTAGTCGGGACTGATCAAAATAGGAGTTGAAGAAAGAGCTAACTTCACTAAATTAAATGATTTGACCGCCTCTTCGGTCCACTTTACCTGATTGTCCTTCTTGAGTATGCTTGTGATCTCTCTAAGATGCTCCGCTAGATTTGAAATAAAGCGACGCAGAAAATTCAGTTTGCCATTAAAGGACTGAATTTCTTTCTTGTTCTGGGGCTGTTCAATTTGCTGAATGGCTTCAACACGTGCTGGGTCAATACGGATGCCGTCTTTAAATATGATGTGGCCAAGAAGTTTGCCCTCATCCATGGCAAAAAGACTCTTTTTCGAATTCAACGAGATGCCATATTTTCTGCACTTTAGGAAAACAACTTTCAAATGATACAAATGTTCCTCATCTGAATTTGAAAATACGGTAAAGTCATCAAGATAAACAACTAAAAACACATCTTTCTCATTGGCGAAAGCCACGTCCATTGCACGCTGAAAGGTGGCTCCTGCATTTTTTAAACCAAAAGGCATCTTTGCATAATGAAATGTTCCCCATGGAGTGGTGAACGCTGTCTTGTCACGGTCATCCTCATGCACTAAAATCTGATTGTATTTTGAATAACCGTTGAGTAGTGACATCCTTGATGCTCCAACTACTCATTGCAATATATGATCCATTTTGGGCAGCAGATAATTGTCTTTTAAAGACACCTTATTCAAATTTTTGAAGTCAATGCATAAACGAATCTCACCTGTCTTCTTCCTTACGGGCACCGAGTTCGATATCCAATCTGAAAATTGGATAGGCACAATGATTCCTGACTTATACAACCTATTTACCTCTTTCTCAATTGATGGCAGCAGTTTCAGATTGATTCTCCTCAACTTTTGACGAAAAGGCTTCTGATTTGGCTTGATAGGAATAGTATGCTGGATGATGTTTGTGTCATATGTTTTAAGATCTGAGTAATCCCATGCAAATACATCAGAAAATAAAGACAATAATTTCATATATTTAGCTTTTACCTTTGGTGATAATGACCTTGATAACTTAACCATCTTGGGATTTTCAGCTGTCCCAATGTTTACCTCTTCAACACCCTTTTTAGTCGGTCTCAATGTCGGTTTGCGGGCCACATCATCTTGGTCAAACAACTCCTCTAAAGGAATCATTCCTTTAGGAATAATGTTGTCCTTAAGTTGTAGCACATCCATTTGATTTACTTGTATATTGTCATCACCATCATCATTTTCGGTATCTATTGAGGAATATTTGAACTTACCCTTATTTTGCAGAAACTCATCGATCTCTTCATCATCTTGAAAAACTTGCCAACATCTTTGATTATCTGGGATGGTGGGACGATGCTTCACATGAATCTCAAATTTGTTGCTAGAATTCATTGGGATCTTTAAATTGCTTGCCGCCTTAGCAAGTCCATCAGCAACACCATTTTGTAGGCGAGGCACACATGTCAAGGTATAATCAGAAAACAACTTCAAAATGTCTAAGACTGCATTATGATATGCCCTCATGCGGGGATGTTTGGCCTGAAACTCACCCTTAACTTGCTTTATCACCAGCTCGGAATCACCATAGACCGCAATCTTCTTTGCTTTCAGTTTCTTAAGAATCTTTAGGCCAGCAATGAGAGCCTCATATTCCGCTTCATTATTTGAACAATCAAATGCTAGTTTATAGGAACACACTGTCACCTTGCTTGGAACTTTTTCTTGAGCGGAAAAAGGACTTTGAATCCACACACCAATACCAGCACCATCGCTACCTACCGCACCATCAAAATCCATGGTCCAAAGACCATCTTCATCATCCTCCAAGTGCTGAAATTGTACTACCTCTAATTTTTCTATTTGCTGCCCCTTTTCTTTAGCTGTTTGCTCCATGATGGCTTGTTTTTCTCCTCTTTCCTTTCGTAGTACTTCTCTGAAATTTTTGGTGACCTCTAGTATATCTTTCGCTTGAACTAACTGACTATCTATATCATTAAAACTATCAGCAAATAAAACAAATGACTCCAAATCAGTATGTACACAATTTACAGGATGATTGATCAGCTTCTCTTTACTAGTTATCATATATTTCATCTTTTGCTCGCGATATAGCTTTCTCATTTGACCAAAGACTGGAATTGTGGCATAAGAGAAGTCCAACTGCAAAGTACCCTTCAACTTAGCTCCCCAAGATCTCGAAAGTAGCATACCAAAACGTGGAGGAATGTCTGCCACAACCACATCCATCAAGACATTTTTCACCAGGATTTGATCTAAGCTAACAACCAGATATTTGATGAGCCCGATACACCTCACGCGACTGGAATCAAATGAATATAAATCATGATATTTTCTGGTAATGTCTAATCCCAACTTCTCCATGATTGCCTTTGGCATCAAATTGTGTGAAGCACCCGAATCGAACATGGAATTATGCAAGACATATTCATGCAATCTCAAACTGATATAAAAGGGAGGAACATCACTATCAGGGGACTGACCATCCAGTGCTGGTCCAAAGATCAATTCAGGCTGATCATCTTCAACGTTCACCGTGTCAAGCATGGGATCAAAGTTCAGAATTTTGGAAACTTGACCTCGGTAGCTGCTTTTTTTCATGATTTCAGTCAAAGGAATAGATATTTTTAATTTGGAAATTTCATTTTCCAAACTAAATGCTGAAAATTTGTCGACTTCTTTGACCGGAATCTCTCTTCTATCTTTTATTATAGCTGCATGATTTGTCTTTTCTGCTACTGATGTCTTGCTAGTTGCAGGATCAATTGTCTCCTTTCCTTTCTTTGGTGGTGTCGGTGAATCCATCTTTGGTGCTGTAGCTTCTTTCCTTTTCTGAATGGGATTGATAGGCACATCTCGGTTCCTCAATGAATACTGCTTTTGTTGAGTGGACAAGGCATTCAAATATCCTCTTTGGTAGTCATCTAAATCTGCATCATTAGCCAAGATAAAATCTTCGTCTTGCTGGGCGCCTGAACTTTCTCCATACTCATCTTCTTCGGTGATATAAATGGGCAAATCATCAGGAGTAAAGAAGTGATTTTGGTCCCCTGCTACATCAACATCTTCATCTGAATCTTGAGTTACAAAATTCTGCAAAAGAGGAGTTTTGATTGGTTGCTGAGCTGATGGCTCTTGTACTCTTGGTTCACGCTGCTTGATTCTGTACTGAGGTTGTTGCTGGCCACGGTAATTTGGATTACGAATCTGCTGTTCTGATTTGTCAAGGTTAAGTATTTTGAACATCTCGCGAAGCCAAGGTGGTTCTGATGATGTAGATTCTTCCTTTATAGTCACTCTTTTTTCTGCCTTCAAACGTTCTCTTTTGTCGTTCAGATTTGCCTCAACATTGACAGCGATCTTTTGCATATCTTCTAAAGTAGGTGGATCTCTATCCCGTAATGAGTAAGCCATCTCCGGATCAAAGCCATCCGAGAATTTAAGAAGAGCTGATTTTCTAGATGGTCTTAAGTCATCAGGGATAGCATTATAAACTGTATTGAACCTGATAATGTAGTCTTGGACAGACTCACCGGGATTGCGTTTGATATTATTGTACTCGGCATTAATCTGAAGCGAATCCTTTCTAAGTTCCCAACGATCAAGAAATTGATTCTGAAGTTTAGCCAACGTAGGTATACTTCTAGCTCCCAAACCTCTGAACAATTTTCTTACCTCTCCTCCGAATGTTTGCACAAACAATCGCATAGTTACATCCTCGTCATCAATCTCATATAAATCATAAAAAGTTGTCATTTTATCTATGTGTTGCTGAGCGGAAACACTTTGAGGAGTGCCATCAAATAAAGGAATTTTACTTTGGTAATCCACTGGCATATCATGCAATTGCTGAGGTAAAGCAAGAGGTGCAAAGCGAGCAGCCATTGCTCTTGGTGGATTTACTCTCGGTGTTGTTGGCGGAGTGGATGCAGCTACTGTATGGGGAGTATGCGGAGGAGAAGTAATGTGGGATGAAGAAGAGGAATTAGCTGTAGTTTCAGAGTAAGTAATTATAGGCTGCCGAGGAATGGTAGGAATGAAAGGCGGTTCAGTAGGAATTCTAGAGGTAGATGCCGTGACGGTGGATCCAATGTTTGCAGATATGGCTTCTAAAAACTCAGAAAGATTGGCTGCTTGGATGGTGGTCTGAAGGTGCCTCAAGATAAAATTGTCAATTAATTTATTATGCCTTTCAAATTCAAGAGCTGCAGCAAAGTTAGGATTTGGAACAATAGAATTGAGAGCGTTTTCGGATTTGGTTTTGAACAATGACAATTCAAACCTTGCGTCGAAAGGAAGTTCTTAAAGGTATTCAAAAAGTGCATGACATGAATGAGATTTAACCAATGGAGTCGCCGAGCTTTCTTGACGGAGGAATTTTCGAATCAGATTTGGATTTTCATAAATAGGAGGTGGATTCGGATCTGGATTAGCTCTTGTATGTCTTTTTGAAGCCAATGTATTTATCAGGAGATCAAAAGAATGAAAGTAATTTAGCCAATCGTTTTCTAGACTCAATCATCCAAAGGTCTAGAACGATCAAAGGTACTGGGGTGATCTGCAAATCAAAGTTTCGCAAGCTAACCGGAGATCGACTGAAGCAACATTTATCTACTTCCGCTTATGCATAGAAAGAGCATTTCGAAAGCTACCTGGCGTGACTTCAGACTCTGTCTAAGACTTGTGAAACAAACTCATCAAAAAGCAAACCATTTGAGATTTCTTCCCCAGTATGGTCGCCACTATGTTAGCGCTCAAATCCGCCTTAGGCTGAAATAAGGCAAGACTCAAGGCCACATCAAACCACGCTCAGCCTCGTAGCTAGCCCTACGAGGACAGGAGAGGGCTCTCTCCGGGTCAAACTCGACAAAAGGTAATAAAAAAGGCTCGAGATGACCAAATTGATGACTGATTTTAGGCTAGGTATTAAGTACAAAGAGTTTAGAATTGATTTTTTATGATTTTGTTGAAATCAAGGGAAAGGCAATTTTGGGTGCGGGGATGAGGCACAATTTTTGCAGAGTTCCACTTGGGGCAAGATAGGCAATTGTTTTGATGCCTTAAAGCAAGTGAGATGGATAGATCAGAATGGTGAGGGGCTAAGGAGAGCAAGGGGTCTCAAGGATTCTCGTTAAACTGAAGAAAACATAAAAGATTAAACAAATTTAAAGACAGAGCATAGCAATTTCATGGATTTTACCTTAACACTTCATTTTTTTAATAACAAAAGATTCAATAGAGATAATGATGCACACACACAACTTACAAGTACTGAGAGAAAAACACCATCAACACATAAAGCCACATGGATCCCAAATAGTGTTGCAAAACCCTGGTCTTTCCTTTGCCAAAAATGCTGATAAAAGATGTACAATATAGTCTCAAGCTATCCCAAGAGTCCAACCCTGAAAATGACTAAGAAAATACATAATATAGGAAAGCTAACACATTCCCTTGCCTCTAGGGGTCGAGCTCATCATTCTAGGAGCTGTTTCAACTGATTCTAAACTAAGCACTACAATCTAGGCAGTCAAAACAACTTGCCTCTATAAGCTAGGAAACCAATTCATTCATTACATTTTTGCTATTTTATGAATGAATCATCTAGAAAAGGTAAATAAGTGTCATAAAAACATAAATATCCAATAATTACATCAAGGAGGGTGAAAAATCCCATCACAAGTCAAAACTAGTCAAAACTGGACGAATTTCTGAGCTGAACAGTGAAAATTTGGCCAAAAAGCCCTGTGCGCTGTGCGCCTGAGCCCTGTGCGCCGTGCGCCTTTGCAGCTACTTTTGGGGTAGTTCCTGACATCCAAATTTATCTCAAGTGGGCCTGTTGGAAAGTTCTGGATGTCTACTTTCCAACACAAGTGGAATTTTTCAATTTGGTATCCATTTGACCCTCCAAAAGTGAATTCTCCTATAAGTACTACCTGTTGATGCAAAAAGTGGTAGAAAGGTGACTTTCATGATGTTTTTTGAGCTTTTGATCATTCCAAACTTGATGAAATGCCTTGGAAATTGCTAAACATGTGTATTTCATCATGAAAAATCCCAAAATGTAAGCCACATGTGATTTGGACCTCTCCATTTTGTGGGTCGCGTGCTGAGCGCGACGCATAGAACCCAAAAACCTGTTTTGCAAGCCAAAATTTTTGAAATGACAAAATTTTCTCCAAATGTGCCCAAAATTGGAGTGAAGACCCTCCATCATGTATCATGCTCAACTAGTGAAGCCTCGGCCAAAACTCGAAGAGGATTGGGCCTTTTCTTTTGTTTTAGCGTTTTGCTCAAACGCCTCTTGAGGACCTTCATTCTCACTTTGCAAACATGCATGCGAGCCCAATAGTGAGTCTTCATGTGGCGAAGCATGTCCTTGTCCCTGTTTGCCTTTTCCAACAACTTTTCCAAGTGAGTGTTGACCCGAATGAGCATCAATTCCCGATCAATAGGTGTCAAATCACCGGGTCTCCTACGAGCCAATTCCCGGTCTTCACGAATCTTCCGCAGCTCATAAAGTTCATGCTCATCCTCCAACTGCTTGTTTCATTGCTCTAAGTAGTTGATCACCCATTTAGCCATCTGCAATTTCTTTTGTAGCGACTCACTCTCGGCCTTTTGTTCTTGGATAATCTCCTTAAACTCTGAGCTGGGCGAACTAGCCTTAACATCAATGATACGGGTATCTTGAACTCCTGAAGGACCCTCATCAACCATGGGTCTCTTGCCCCTGTCCTGACTCTGTACCTGTGCTGTAGATGGAAGCGAGACCCCTTCCACCTGATGTGGAGATAATACTCGCTCTGGTGATGATGCCAACGAGACCCCTTCCACCTGACGTGGAGATAATACTCGTCGTGCAGCTGAAAATAAGGCCCTGGGGCCTTTCTGATATGTCACATATGCTGGAGCATCAACATGCCCAATCTCATGAATGTCAAACTGCTGTGAAGGCCCTCTCTCATCATGGACGATCTCTAGAGGAGGATGTAGTGCTGAAAATAAATCACGGGAGATGAAATCCTCCCAAGCAATACCTCGCTGTGCCAACTGATGCATCACTATGATTTTGATCAATGCATAGTGATATATACTCCTGTGCTGATGTGCCGGGGCTTCCTTTGTACTAAGGGTACCATTCTCTCTATGTTTCGGCACATGAAGAACGGAATGCTCATCATACGTACCCGTGTGAAATGCATCAACAAACGTACATGGTATGCATAGAGACGTGAAAATCTGCCCTCACAGCTAAAATACAGAATGATGAGTTTCATCAATGGTGAAAACTCATCTTTCAGGTATCTGAAAGGAAAAGTTGCGCTCAAGTGTCTGATATATGCGGGCTTGACATATGGTTCATAATAATATCGGTCCAGCATCTGGCGTTTACTCCATTCCTCCCCCACATTTGGTATTCTGGTGGCCTGAGAAATAGTGTCGGGTGACAAAGTGAAATCCACTCCGGCAAGGTTCACATGACCATCCTGTAAGTTAAGGACAAATAGACGGACCAGTTCCCGATGATGCTGAGTTTGTGAGATCATCACAATATTGGTAACATTGGCACCGAAAACAATCCATTGCAAGCGGGCAAGCTTGCAATTGAGCCAAAGAGGTAGGCTCCTCCCTAACATGTTGTCCACTCTTGCCCCCCCTGTGATACCTTTGTGGCACATTAGGCACATTGACCTCCGGTGTAGAGTCACTTTCATATTCCTGCTCATATTCGGACTCGGTGTCTGACATGTTCTTTAAAAACAAGGTGGCCGGAATATATATATTTGCTGATATAAAACTGTGTGCCAAAAGTTGATTGTTGACTTTTTGTCTCTTTATGAAAATGCTGAGGATTTGGGCGTGGGGGAAGGTGATTTGAGCGGCCTCTTGATGAATTTATAGTCCCAAACCCTATGTGCCACGCGCTTTACCCAACGCGCAGTGCGCTCTGAGTGCGCCGCGCCTGTGGTAAATTGCACAGGAAAAAATGGCCTGATGCGCCACGCGCTCTGAGTGTGCCACACGCCTATGCTGATGCGCCGCGCGCCTATGGAACTGACCAACGATGCACAAACTTTCCTCACACTTGAAAAATCACTCTCCAATGATATTTTTTGTTCTCTAAATGCATAATGGGTTGGAAATGAGGAGAATTCACTTGATATAGCATCCATTTTGATTTTTGCTCAATGTAAACCCATTTTTTCTTATGTTTGGTTGTTGACACTTTTTCAAAATTAATAGGCTCTAAACTTTTTGGTTTCCTTCATAAAATAGGTTGAAATTATGACTTTCTCGGATATTTTTTTGCAGGTATAGCTCTGATATGCTTCAGCAAAGGATACCAGGGCTGCACTTGAACATTTGAAGAACTGAAAATTTTGACAAATTTTTACAAAAATAAGGTGGTGACTTGCCTTCAAAACGGAGTTTTGAAGAGAAGTCCTTATTCAGTTGTACAATAGTGACAATTATTGAAATGATTATTTATCAAAGGCATCCCTCTGGGCTGTTGGTCTTCTAAGACTTTTCTGGACTGAATTAACTCAAACCCTAGACCTAGACTTAAAAATTTAAAAACTGACTTGTGAAGCTTTATGACTCATCCTAAATCAGCAGTGATATGCACGAGGGGAATGAATGACATAGACCACTCCATCAGAGTTATGGAATGCCTAACAAAATGCAACTGATGAAAACTGATGGGACACCTAAAATATGGAATGCAAAAAAGAGCTTTGATCTCTGATGGAGGGATAACTAAACCGAGTCTAACACATAGAATAGAATGAAACAACAGGCAGATCAAAATTGTAGCGAAAGAAGTTTCGATGTAGGCAACTGGGTATTTCTATGACTCCAACCATACTAAAAAATGTCCCTCAAGAAAGCTAAGAAGGATAATAAATTATCACCAAAGTATTATGATCCATACAAGTTGTTGCAAAATATTGATACTATGGCATATAAATTGGAACTTCCTGCATCTTCCCAAGTGCACCCATGTTTCACGCTGAAAGAAGGTTATAAGTGACATGCTCCCAGTTCAAACAATATTGCTAGAACTTGACGAGGAAGGAAAATCATATTGGAACCTAAAGCAGTCACTGAAACAAGAACTTGAAAACTATGAAATCTATCAATTTTAAAGTATCTCATCAAGTGCAAGAACTTACCTATTAAAGATTCCACATGGGAGGATGATAATTTTATATAGAAGCATCTAGCACTTCTTAAGCATTGAGGACAACACTTTTTTTAAGGAGAGGGGCATGTTAGGTCCCTATAATACTAGTGTATTCCCTTATTATTATTGTCATTATGGCCCCTTATTGTTATTGTTGTGCCCATGTTGTCCCCATATTGTTATTATTTTTCCCCACAGAAGTCAACTATTGTTATTGTTGTGCCCTTACATTATTATTGTTATGTCAGCTCTAATTATATTGTGACCCCTTAGACTCCTATATATATAAAGGAGGTATTTTCATTTGTATCATCCAAGAATTGTTCATTTATGTAATGTAAAGGAGGTTGGCTCCTTGAAGGGGCTAATTTTGAAGTCGTTGATCTATCTTTTATTCTATTTTGTGAGTTGGTTGCATAACATTTTCTATGCATGTTCCCAACGAGGTCAATTTATAAGGAGTTAGGCATTGAACTGGTTGAACCTTTGCAAAACCATCCTCGCAAACTCCAACGGCCTCCCATGGAAAAAGAAAATAAAGACGTGGGAGTAGGAGATCCTTTCAAAACATTGCTCGAGGAAGCCCTCGAGTGAAAAGGAATGTGATGATGGATAACATTGCCTAGATCCTTCGGGGGCTACCCACAAGTGACGTATCTTCATCCAGCAGCCACTCTGGAGGTGCCACTCCTTTTAAGATACAAGTTAACTTTGAAATTCCCATATTTGAAGGCCAGATAGATGCAGATGATGTCAATAGATGGTTAAATGTTGGAAGGATATTTTTTGGTTCATGAATTTTCCAATCGGGAAAATATTGCTTTTTCACTCCTCAAAGTCACACCCCATGTCAAGGAATGGTGGGAAAACTATTGTAAACAAAGGATGAAAGGGAATCCTCATTATTTTAAGTCACTTCCACTTGGAATTATTTCCAAGATTCCATCAAGAAGCAATATTACCTTGCCGAGAGCTATGAAGATAAATACATAAAGTGGACCATGCTATGGTAGGGAAGAAAACCAAGATGTGTCAAAGTTCACAAATATTTTTTATACCCTTCGCACGAAGCTGGGTATCAAGGATTCTGAGTGGAGTACATCTAGGATGAGATGGAGTTCCTAGACATCTCCTCGCTTGGCACCACCTATCAATATGCTTTCAAGATTGAGAAAAAATTTAAACAGAAGAAGAGAGAATTTGTATCTGCAAATATAAAGCAAGGGAAAGGCACCCCCAAAGTACAAAAAAAATGACAAATCCAAGGTGGGGCAACCGAGGACAACCTATCCAAGCCATAAGCAAAGAAAAACACCATGAAGATAAAGAAGGATAGGGAAATGGTGTGAGTTCCATAAGAGCCCCACTCACAACACAAGTGAGTGTCAAGCCAAGAAATCACTCGTGGCCAAGCTAAAGGCATCCAAATCATATTCATGTTTCGACTTTGAGTCAAAATTTGATAAGAGGAATGAAAAAGGGAAGCAGATTATTAATACAAAGCCTAGTTCCACCATTACCACCACCAAGATCTAGAAGATTGAGCCCAAATATCCAGAGGGTGGGATCATCTCTTCCACTCATAAATGTGGGTGAAGGGCTCTTCACTAGAGCTCATTATTGACTATGGAAGCCAAAAGAATATCATTTTAGCAGAGGTCATGAATTGGTTGGGCATAGCGACCACGCTGCACCCAATGTCACACACCATCGGGTGGCTTCACCAAGGGCGAGATCTTTGTGTCAGCCAACAATGTCCCCTTCCCTACAGTGACAAGCCCTTCTCAAATGAGATACTATGTGATGTTGCTCCTCTTAAAGTTTGTGATGTATTATTAGGCCAACCATACTTGTGGAAGTGTCATGATGTGTATGAGTCCAGACCTCACACTTTCATTATTTCTTTGGGAAATAAGTTATACAGGATAGCGAAGGTAGCACTGCCTACCACCATCTCTTTGATATTTGCGAAGCAACGCAATTAGATCATTTCCAAAACTGGGAAATTTATCTTCGTTATGATTCATCCTCAGCGCAAGAATAAGGCTATGGCCACATCCATAGCCTCTATACAGGGCTCCTCCACATGGCAACAACATATGGATAATGTCGTGGAAGAGTACAGGGAAATATTCACCTCACCCAAAAGGGTACCCCTACACTGTCAGGTCAAGTACTCCATCGATCTGACCCTAGATGCGTCGCTACCCATCGGACAGATCTACCGATGCTATGTTATGGAGAATGATGAAATTAAGAGGTAGATCATGAGTTGTTGCAAAAAGGGCACATCAAGCCAAGTTCATCACACTTTGGGAGCATGATCGTGTTGGTATAAAAGAATGATGACACCTAGAGACTCTGTATTGTCTATCGGTCACTCAATAAGATCCCTGTCTGGAATAGGTATCTAATCCCATGGACTGACAAACTTCTGGACCAACTCAAGGGGGCCAAATATTTCAGCAAGATCGACTTGAGGTTTGCTTATCACCAGGTACCAATTGAACCCTCTGATGTGTGGAAGATTGCCTTCAAATCCAAGGAGGGCCTTTTCGAATTGTTGGTCATGCCTTTTGGGTTGACGAATGCCCCTGTAACCTTCATGCGACTGATGGACGACATCTTGCGACCCTTTACCAACTCGTTCGTGGTAGTGTACCTAGACAACATCCCGATCTTCAGCCAGATTTGGGAAGAGCACATACACCATATTCGACAGGTCCTCCAAACACTACGACAACACAAATTGTGTGCCAATTTGGAGAAATACACTTTTTGTATGACCCAAGTTCAATATTTGGGGTACATCATTAATGAGTGGGGTGTGCATGTGGACCCAGCCAAGATACAAGTTATTTGAGATTGGCTAGCCCCAACCACTCTAATAGAGCTCTTCAACTTTTTGGATCTTGCCAATTTCTATTACAGGTTTGTGTTGGGATTCTCTCATATCACTTGGCCTTTGAGTCAAGTCACCAAGGGCGGAGTGAAAGCAAAGTTATTTTGTAATGAATCCCAATAGAATACATTTTTCAAGTTGAAGCATCACCTCTTCTCTACATAAATTCTCACATTACTAGACCTGCAACAACCATTTGAAATTGACACAAATGCCTCCGACTGTGCTATTAATGTATTTCTTATCTAGTAGGGGAATATGGTGGCATATCACAGTGAGCCACTTTCAGATATAGTTAAAAAGTATCCAACTTATGAAACTAAGATGTATTTTATTATGCATGTCTACCAACAATGGAAGCATTACATTTTGGGGAAGGAAACCATCATCCACACAGACCACCGACCCCTACAGTTCATACAGACACAAGGGAATTTATAGAATGATCGTCATCATGAATGTTCCACATATATGCAAGATTTCCATTTGAACATCAAGTACAAGAAGGGAAGCACCAATAATGTTGCAGATTGTCTAAGCCAACTACCAGTTATGGCATTGACCATTTTTCTCGACTCTTGTGGACACGAGACTTCAGGGTGGTTGCATCTTTACAATAAAATATAGAATTCATAAACACATACTAGATGATCTTGGAGGGAAAGAAAGTTCCATATTTTCACCTCCAAGGTGCACTGTTATGCCACCTAGGGCACCTCTTTTTTCCTACAAGCAAGTGTTCCAAGATGATCTGGGAGGTGCACTACAGTCAGATCATTGGACATTTTGGATTAGAGAAAACAGTGGCACTGTTGCACAAGTATTTTTATTAGTTGAACATTCGATAGGATGTTGGGAAGTACATCATATCTTGAACTACCTACGTCATTTCCAAACCAAAAATCAAGAAACAAGTCATATATACTCCTCTTCCTAGTCTTATTCATCCTTGGGAATTCATCTCCATGGATTACATGTCGAGCCTTCCTTCTACTACGAATGGAAACGACTGCATGTTTATGTTCATCAAGAGATTCTCCAAGATGGAAATTTTCGCAAATTGCAAGAAGAGTATGATAGAAAAATCCACTACTAAGCTCTTCTTTGAATGAGTGTGGGGACATTTTGGGATCCCAGAGTCCATTATCTCAAATCAGGACAGCAAGTTCATGATTACATTTTGTTCAAGTCATTGGTCCATTTTGGATATCAAGCTCACTAAGTCGTCAATAGGATGTCGTGAACATTTTGTGCATGTACAACTCAAAGCATCCACAAACATGGGATGAAATGCTCCCCTATGTACAACACAACTACAACAGATCTATCCATAGCTCAACCAACTGATGAGCCTTAGTATTGCAACAAGAATGATGTAACTCCCAAGGCTACCAACTTGAATTATCAACCCGAGGTTCGTACAAACTTAAGAGGCATTGACACTATATGTGCAGCATACAATGTGTCCTTCAATTGTTGTCATGATGTAATGAAGTGAATGTAATAAAATTAGATCCTAAACTAATTGCAGAAATGGAAATGCTCGAAATGAAAAAGAAATTAATCCTAGGTAAGAACAACAAAGTAATTAAAATCCTAAGATCATGAATTCAAATAAATAGGCCTAATATACATTGTAAAAATACATGTCCTAATTGGTTTTTATTCTTCATCAACCATTGATTTAGATCCTAGGGGTCATGATTCAACCCTAATGGACCAAAACAAATCTTTTTGAGCAAATCTAGGCAAGTACTATAGGAAACTACAAGATGTTACAGATTTACTATAAGGAGTTATAATTCATCGAATGACCAAGTAAATCAAATCCAAATTGGATGGGACAATTTTTTTTATTTACTAGGATGTATTAGGTCTCCATTCCAAGTGGAATCACTCAAAAATACCTTTGTTAACCCATACTAAAAAATAGCGAAAAATTACTAGTCTAAAATATAGAAATTCGAGAACTAGTGAGCTAGTAAATCTATCAAATGCATAACCTAATCAAGTGAAAATGAAATGGAGTAAATTTTGTTATTAAATAGAATTTTTTTGTGATGTAATTCAAGTGGAATCAACCTGATTGAATATTGTTATCATGTTCTAAAAAATAGCATAAATTTACTGTTATTTGCCACAAGGGACTTCCAGAAATCTAGATTTGGGAATAAGAAAACTAATCCAAGTAACTCACTGATTACTATGACCTTCCAAAGTTGCTCCAATGATGAAATTATGCTTTTGATCCTGCATAATAACTTACCTCAACCATTTCACCCAATCCTACAACAAGAAATCATCAATACTAAATGCAAAAATAGAAAAAAGGCAAGAAAAAGAGATGCATGTGAATAAGAAGTGAAAAGAAGAAAAGTAAATGATGCAAAAGGGATCCAAGGCTCCTGGGATGGCCAAGACCAAGGAAAATCAGAGTCCTATGAAGGATACCAAGATCTAAAATCTAAACATGACACCAATCTTCATTATTTCCATCAATACAATTACATCCCTACAAGAAATGACTGTGGAGCTGCAAAAATATGAGTTTTCTACACAAGAAGACTAAGAAAAATCAAGCCCCAAAAGAAAATTCGACTTGGTACTTATAAAAAATGATTAGGAAGCATTCCCCATGAAAGTAGAAACCTTTCCCCACCAAAATCCCTCAAATAGTGGATTTGGGTCCCAATACTAGGAATTTGCATTAAATGACAGGGAACACATTCCTAGATTTTCTCAAGCATTGGAGCTCCAGAATTTGTGTAATAATTTTAGAATATCTTCTTGATTTACTATTTAATATTGATCCTCCTGTAGTAGAGTGCAAGCCCCTAAAATATCTCCTCCTCCAAATCTTCTTAATCTACCCAATATTCTCACAATATTCCACAAAAATAAATAATATTAGGTGCAAATATGAAATTATCCATAAACCTTCCTAATGAATATATTAAAATTAAAAATACATTATCTAATGAAAAAATAGAGTTTAATGTGCTTAATGATGGTCAAATGGGCCTTAATTTATGTCTAATTTGGAGGCCCATCATACCCCCTGCTATCATACCCCCTGCTAAAAGTGTTGCTCATTATCTAAGAAACTTAGTGACCTCATTGTGCCTCATTCATGGCCCTGGTGGCCTCCCTGATTTGTACATTCCTACCTTTTTCCCCTTATGCAAGATGGTTTCTTTAAGATTGTTCGGCTTGGCAAGGTCTTCCACATCCTTTTCCAATCTCCTGCTACCTTTTCCCATCATTTGGACACCTATGGAACCCCCAAAATTCCCTTAGGTGAGATCCTACAGTAAACTATGACATCTTGTAGTAATTCATGTAGTAACTACAGGAAACCCTGTAGCATTATGTTTAAACATGTTTTGAGCAGAAATGATAGTTTGAGCCTAGGGTAGGCCCTCAACTTGACTTCCATGCCCCTTAATTCGATTTTGGACTAGATTTTCCATACCTTTATCCCCTTTCTATAACTTCTTTCAGGCCTTGGACAAAAGCTAGAAAGAGATTAGAGACCCCTTGGAAAGCCTTTTTTCATCACTGCAGTTTGAGTTCTATTTTGATGGTAAATGCCTTCTTTACTTTTGTTTCCTTCCTCTTCTCTTTTGTGGCCTTGATGATTTCCTAATGGGCTTTGGAGTTCTTTGTTTTTATTAGGTCTCTCTTAGGCACTTCCATTTTGTTTTTTTAGAAAAAATTGTTCCTTTCTTCCTTCTTGTAGTAGCATTTTTCCTTCCTATAGCATTCATTACTTCTCTTTCAGGGTCTTCTAACTGTATAAGAGTGATGATAAATGATGTAGAGGGTTTGGAGGATGATGCTAGGATCAAAGGAAGTAGTGTAGGTTTGTGGAAATGGAGAGGATGTGCTCAGTGTGTTTTTTTCAAGAAATTTTCAGGGTGAGACAGAGTGTAATGTTTGTTCTTGAAAAATATTAAATTTTTCTTATGAAATGGATGGGTGAATGATGGATAGATAGTGGATATGAAGTGGATGGAGGGCTTAGAGTGCTTTGGTGAGTTTGCCTTTGCACAAATTTCCTCTTTTAACTGTTGTCCCTGCTCCTCAAAATCATCACCCTTCCTAATTTAGCTTTTCCACATTGCATGAGTGAGGGAGTTAGCTGCAATTAACTAGTTGAGGGTGGCTGAGACTATTGACCCATCCTTGGCTTTATAAAACCTTGCCTCTCATGCATTGACAAAAAATTTCTAACTATAATATGCTCAAGACAAGAGGTCAAGAATATTGCATAATTGTACCTACCATATGGTTGTTGGAGAGGCATGCATGTTGTTGTTGAGTTGATGATCGATCCATGCTTCCCCAGAGGTGCTAATTTTCTTTTCTTGCTTCTGCACAAGTCTTCATAGCTTGCTAATCCTTTCACTGATAAGGTTGTTGTGTGCAATTTTCTTTCCAATGTTCAATATTTTGCTAGTGGAGAGGATGGACTTCTTCCAAAGCAGGGTGTGCCCCCTTTTCAATCTTCGAAAATGGCTTCATGCAACTCAAGGTGGCTAGATCTTCTACTATGTGAGTGAAAAAAGAATTGATGTTGAGTTTTGTTGTAACTGTGCAGGCTTCTTACAGGAGGAATCCTCTTCATGTAGCAGTTGTTTGATTCCTCTTCAAGACCTCATTAATACATGTGGGACTAATGGAAATTCATATGAGGTACAAGGATATGGTTAAAATCATCAAGAGGTGGTATAGGTGGTGGAATAGTTGATGAACGAGTTTTTTTCTGATTTTTTTCATGTAAGGCAGAGTGTAATTTGAAGATGGATTTTGGTTAGATGGAGTGGATGAGTGATGAAAGTGGTGTTGGGGGACTTATATCAACCTTCCCTAAAGAATACATGACATTTTGACCCCTTTATCTAATAAAATTACCTCCTGTAGCTTCTTCTCGGCCATCCTTTAGTACTACAGGATCTTCCTGTAGTAATTCAGGACAACCCCTTGTAGCAGACTTGTTTTGTCCATATCTCCTAAACGGTAGAATCGATTGACCTAAAATTTTGTGAGCATGTTGTCATAATAATTAGGCACCTCCTCATAAAAAAATCTTTCCCAATGGATGCACGAATCTAGAGCAAAAATAAAATTGTTGTAGGTGATGTAGGTTGATTTCTCGAAAACTATGAACTGGAACTTTGTGAAATTGCTTGGGCATGTTACCATCATCCATATGCATCTATGCACGAAACATATTTGCAAATCAATGCATGAATATCAAGAAAATTCAAAAATGGTTGTAGGTGATGGAGGTCCATTTCTCAAAAACTATGAACTGGAACTTTGTGAAATTGCTTGGGCATGTTACCATCATCCATATGCATCTATGCACGAAACATATTTGCAAGGTTGATTTCTCGAAAACTATGAACTGTAACTTTGTGAAATTGCTTGGGCATGTTACCATCATCCATATGCATCTATGCACAAAACATATTTGCAAATCAATGCATGAATATCAAGAAAATTCAAAAATGGTTGTAGGTGATGGAGGTCCATTTCTCAAAAAGTGTGCACTAGAATTTTCTCAAATTGCTTGGGCATGTTACCATCATCCATATGCATCTCCAAATAAAACAACTTTGCAAATGGACGCACGAATATCGACAAAAATACAAACTAGTTGTAGGTTATGGAGGAAAATTTCTCAAAAAGTGTGCACGATAATTTATTGAAATTGATTGGGCATGTTACTATCATCCATATGCATCTCCCCCTAAAAAAACTTGGCAAACAGATGCATGGTTTTCAAGATATGACAAAAGTAATTTTGTGCTCTATGTATTTTTGTTTCCTATAGTAACTACAAGATCTTTCTGTAGAATTTTAGGACAAAAATGAAGATGAGTGGTAAAATCTTGGGAATGATGAGTGATAGTGGAAATATATGAGGGTGATGGATTGGGATGGACTTGATCCTTCTAAAGCATCTGAGCAAAGGAGGAGAAAGTCCAAGTTTGACTTCCTTTGACTAGGCTTTTGATCAACTTTTCTTTTGGTGGCTAACCTATTTTTGTTGCTTGCAGAGGTTGGAGAACATTTGCATTCATAAGAGAGAGATAAATGGAGAAAATATTTTTCTTTTCTTTTTTTCCTTTTTATTCTAGGCCTACTATCCACCTCAATGAGGTTTTCAACTAGTAGGTATACCTAGGCACCTCAAAGGAGGTTTTCACCTAGGATATTTTCTTTTTCTCTTTTTTCCAGCCCATTGACTGCCTCGTGGAGGTTTTCAATCAATAATCCAGTCTCAGGAGCCTCAAAAGGAGATTTTCACCTGAGATTTTATTTTTTTCTCTTATTTTTCATTTTTTATTTATTTTCCTATCCTCCTCTGCTTGAAAATACAAAATCATTTTCAAGTGTAGGAATAATTCCAATGGAGCCACTCTCATAACTGGATGATAGATAAAATCATGTTTTGGCTCGAAACATATTATTTGACATGTACCTGAATGTAAGATACCAAATTCTTTGACTTTGATGATATCAAGCACAGTTGAAGAAGAGAGTATTGCTACAACTTAGTGACTATCTAGAACCATATTTCAATATAGTTGTGATGCCCCTGGTACACTTGCTAATTTGTATCATCGTAAATGTCTTCTTCTTCCATGAAATTCAGATCTTCTTCTTTTTATTGATGATTCTCTTGAACACATAGAGGATCTGATGGTAAATATAATGGAACTTTCCCAGTCTCTGATTTTAATGTCTGCTCTTCATCAAGTGTAGCCCATGATTCTTTGGTTTTCTCATTTGAATCTTCTTTTTCTGCATGTTGTCCTTCAATGATATCAAGAAATTCTCTCTTTTTCTTTATACTCTTCCTGAGCTAAGATGAATACCATCTAGATCAAGAGGAGATGTTTGGAAGTGTTGTACCTCAGCATTGTAAGTGGGTTGAACAAATTCATTGTGTGGGTTTAGAAATGGTGGTATAGGTAGTTAAGTTGGAGTGGATATTTGAGATGGATGTGGTTGGGATTGTGGTTGTGGTGGAGGTGAATGGTAGGGATAACATGGAGTTTTGTATGGAGGATATTGAGGAAAATATTGAGGATATTTTGGATGTATCCCATAAGTTCCTTGCCAACCTTGTTTCCAAGGTTGGTTTTGGGGTTGAGATGACCAAGGTTGCCAAGGAAAGGGTGTGTTCCAATTACTTTGAGATGGATGTGCATAAGCTTGAAATTTTGAATTAGGTTCTTGCATCATATTAGTTTGAATAGGTTGCCATGGTCCTCTTGGAGCTACATAACATAGTTGCATTGGCAATTGACTTGCTCCATTGTTCTCTTAGTAAACCTCCTTCAACCTTGGTAATGAGGGGTAATATTTAATAGAATGTGATTCTGCATGAACAACACATATCAACATATTCTTTTTCCTAATCTTGCATTCTGAAAATTTCTACTTGCTTGCTTAGATTGCTAAGAATTTATGTTTTAAAGTCATCAAACAAATTTCCAAGTTTAGCTTGACTTACCGATCTTGATGTTGATTTACTTACTCTTACCCTTCCTCTTGGTATGTGTTTGCATGTTTCACAAATTTCTTAAAATGATAATTGGTATAAATCACCTCTACTCATGATATCAAGGATATCAATACACTCATCCCTATTTATTCTAGGTAAGAGGGTTTTTAGTGTGTCAGATCCTAAATGATGTATTTTTTCACTCTTAAATTTATACATGAACCTCTCTATTAGATCCTCAAGGCTCTCATCTTCTTTTTTATTCATTCTAAATATTTTTTCTTTAAGATCATGATCTTTATATTTTTCTAGAAATATATTTTTCATATCACTCCATGATCTTATTGAATTAGTCCCTAAACTCATGAACCATTTAAGAGCTCTATCCTTCAACGTTGCCAAAAACAATATCAGTTTTTGAGCGTTTAATAAGTAACCATAAGATATACAAAGGATTTCAAATTCAAAGAGAAAGGCTTCTGAATCCTCTGACCTTAGACCATGAAAGTTTGGAAGAAAATATGGAGGGATGTTCTTCATATGCACATTGACATCAGTAACTTGAATGGTAAATCCAAGAGGATCTTCTTCATTGTCATCATTTCCATCCATTTATCCTAACTTCTATGTCACTTCTTCTTATTCTACCTGCAAAAATGAATGGTGATGTGGCTTTTACTACACCATGTGATCAAATGGGGGGGTTGGTGTTAGAGAAGTATTTTTATTTTTATTTTTTTGAATAAGAATGATAATGCAATGTAATTTTTCGTTTTTGAAATGAAATATGCCTAATGCAATTTTTGTGTATTTTTGCAAAAAGTAAAAGAAATGAATGAACTAGGGAAGAAAGCAATGCATAGTTTAACATCTCCCCGACAATGGCACCAAAAAGTGATGAGCCTTGGTATTACAACAAGAATGTTGGAACTCCCAAGGCTACCAACTTTAATTATCAACCTAGGGTTTGTATAAACTTAAGAGGTATCGACATTATATGTGCAACGTACAATGTGTCCTTCCTTTGTTGTCACGATGTAATTGAGTGAATGTAATAGAATCAGATCCTAATCAAATTGCATAAATGGAAATGCTCAAAATGAAAAAGAAATTAATCCTAGGTAAGAACAACAAAGTAATTGAAATCCTAAGAGCATGAATTCAAATAGATAGACCTAATCTACATTGTAAAAAGGCATGTCCTAATTGGTGTTTATTCTTCCTCAACCATTGATTTAGAGCCTAGGGGTCATGATTCAACCCTAAGGGACTAAAACCAAATTTTTTGAGAAAATCTAGGAAAGTATATAAATGTTGGAAAAGTACTACAGGAAACTACAAGATGTTACATATTTATTACAAGAAGTTATAATTCATCGAATGACCAAGCAAATCAAATCAAAATTGGTTGCGAATTTTTTTTTTTATTTACTAGGATTTATTTGGTATCCATTACAAGTGGAATCACTCAAAAAGATATTTGTTAACCCATCCTAAAAAATAGCAGAAAATTACTAATCTAAAATCTAGAAATTCAAGAACTAGTGAGCTAGTAAATCTATCAAATGCGTAACCTAATCAAGTGATAATGCAATGGGGTGATTTGTTTTATTAAATAGAATTTTTTTGTGATATAATTCAAGTGGAATCAACTCGATTTAATCTCGTTAGAATGCTCTAAAAAATAGCAGAAATTTACTGTTATTTGACACAAGGGATTTCTAGAAATCTAGATTTGGGAATAAGCAAACTAATCCAAGTAGCTCAATGATTACTATGACCTTCCAAAGTTGTTCCAATGATTAAATGATGCTTTTGATCCTACAAAATAACTTACTTCAACCATTTAACCCAACCTTACAGTAAGAAATCATTAATACTAAATGCATAAATAGAAAAAAGACAAGAACAAGAGATGCATGTGAATAGGAAGTGAAAAGAAGACAAATAAATGATACAAAAGCGATTTGAGGCTTCTGGGATGTCCAAGACCAAGGAAAATCTAATTCTTATGAAGGAGACCAAGATATAGAAGCTGAACATGGCACCAATCTTCATTATTTCCATCAATACAAGTACATCACTGCAAGAAATGACAATGGAGGTGCAAAAATACAAGTTCTCTCCACAAGAAGACTAAGAAAAATAAACCCTGAGAGGAAAATTCGACTTGGTACTTATAAAAAATGATTAGGAATCATTCCCTGTGAAAGGAGGAATCTTTCCCCACCAAAATCCCTCAAATAGTGGATCTCGTTCCCAATACTAGGAATTTGCATTAAATGACAAGGAGCACATTCCTAGATTTTCTCAATCATTTGAGCTCCAAAATTTGTGCAATAATTTTAGCATATATTATTGATTTATTATTTAATATTGATCCTCTTGCAGTAGGGAGAAAGTCTCTAAATTATCTCTTCCAAATCTTCATAATCTTCCCAATATTCTCACAATATTACACAAAAATAAATAATGTTAGGCAAAATATGCAATTATCCATAAACCTTCCTAATGAACGTATTAAAGTTAAAAATACATTATCTAATGAAAAAATAGAGGTTTAATGTGCTGAAGGATGGTCATATGGGTCTTAATTTATGTCTAATTTGGAGGCCCGTCACCAGCCACAACCCCTTTTAGGTGGGGTTGGGATCATAGCCACTATGTTCCATTGATGTGGTCATACCATTTGTAGCTACTCAAGAATATTTGGCTCACGTCTAGTCCAAATTTGAATGGGTTAAAAACTTCATTAAGTGAATTTAGCACATCCGCAAGCATGTCCATGACAATTAGACAAAGTCAATTCTAAGTAAAAGCAATGCCATGATTAACATTGAATGCAACACAAGTTCTAGGTGGGCAACAAAAGCAAAATGATCGCCTCGTTGGGCCCCACTGCAAGCCTTTCCCACTTCAATATGGATCATACATAATCACCAAGGCTATAGGGGACAATTCCTTTGAGCTCAACATTCCACCATTCCTTGGTCTACACTTAGTATCCAATGTCGACCGGTTGCGACCATACTTTCCACAATTTTTGGACACATCAAACATTGCAAAATATCTCACACCAATAGAGCTAAACCTAGATTGCATGGAATAAGACACAACTGATTAGATCATGGACACGCAAATCAATAACACTCACCATCAGAAGATACAATTATATTGGGTTATAAAAGTTTCCCAACTTTTACACCAAGGCAAGTGGATCACTAGGGACCAAGTTCAGTAGAATTTTCCCCATCTCATGGAGGCACTCAACGCAATGGGGACCATTACTTCCTATGGGGGGAGGACTAATCTAGGTGTATATTGGTGGCCACCCACCTATTCCACTTAGACCTCCACCATTGTGTCTTTTTAGTTTCCTTAATTGTATCACAACTTACTATTTTTGGCAGCTTTTTGGGTCCTAAACTTCTGGAGTTGTTTTGAGGGACTAAAATATGGTTTTAGGGAAAACGAAGAGACCTAAAAAGTGCCAATCTAAATCACTTATTTCTTTTCAGCTTCCTATTTGAGGTCTTCAAAATAAGGTATTATGATAGCCAAATGGAGATCGTATGCCAAAGTTACTACCCTGGGAAGTTGATGTTCCAACTTACCCCAACGGGGCCCACAAGCTTTTGGCACTTCATCTCCTAGGGTTAGGTTTTTGGATTCTTAGGGTTCCTCATTGTTTCTCAATTATAAAAAGGCCACCGAGCCTCATTGTAACAGAGAGTTTAGAGGCATGTATGTGCCACATCTCTTCTTAGAGATAAGCTACCATTGCCCGAGCGAGTTTATTTCCATTTTGTATGTAAGCATATTTTAGTTCTTTGATATTAATGAAATGAAGTTGTATTTCTAATGCATATTTTTTTTAATGTTTATATCTTTATTTTGTTGTGTTCCTTCATAAGTCTAGATCAATGGGTTGATAAACCACCTGGATAGTGAAATTTGGACTCTTGTAATGCCTTCCTTGAAAATCCAACTGATAAACCACCCTTAGAGTAAGGTCATTCTCATGGACTAACAAAAAAATTAGTGAGCCTTGGATGAACCCCTGTGATTGACTTAGAGAGGCAAGAGAGTCACTGTGGTGATTATTGCATGAGGCAATTGATGAAGCACCAATACAGTGCACTCCCTCTTTAGTATGTTTGACTTGATATTAGTGTTCAATTCCCTTAATAAAAATTAACTCCTTAGACTCTGAATCGGGATTGGGGGTGGTCAGCTACAAGAAATATTGCATTGTAAATTCCCTATGGTTAGGTGGAGATTTGATGTCCCTCTTTCAATTATCATCCATATAAAATAATTAAATAAGTGTATTCACACACACACACACACACACACACCATGGATGTTGAACAATGTTTTGTTTGTGATATTAATGTGTATTTTTTCACACTGGTCATGAATAAATGTTGATATCTCTATATATCTATGATGAATGATTGTTTACATGCTCTGATGGTTATGAGAAACTTATGGATATTTTTTTTACTATTTCTCGGAGGCACTACAAATAAATATAGATATGAGTATGCGTATATGCTTGATGTGCTTTAGCTAACTAGTTATAGTCTATGAATCTACCATCTAATATGATATGATTGTTATGGTTCATTGCCTTGTTGGAGGCCTTGCACTTCTCCTATTAAGGAGGAGGAAATTAGGCTTCATGAGATGTGTAAAGGAATTCATTATAATTATTGACGACTATGTGATGGTTAAAATAAGCACTCTGTTGTTGAGAGCCTATGCACGATACTATGAAATCTGAATAAACCAGTTCCTTTTATTTCTCTATTAACCTTGACTATTGTCTAAAAAGGGGTATCAAATCTTATTTCCCTTGTCTCTCTCAAAGGGCATTTATTTTCAATGTTTTTGGGGTACTGTTGGCGAGGTAAATCCCCTCTACGGATAGAGGCGATCCCTACTAGCCCAAAAGGGGTCTAGCAACAATCAAACAATGCTACTCTGCAGGTTCCTAGTTGTGATTAACAAGTGGGTAAAGAACACCTACTTGGATTCCAAACCATTGACTAATACCATGGCCCATTACATTATTACTAACTACTTGTGGTCCCTTACATGATATGGGTTAACCACCTTATTTA
>APFE030829355.1:31578-53545 GCA_000404065.3 Pinus taeda | reverse complement strand
AGGCGGTGACCCAGAAAGGCACATGGGATGGAAGGGGAGGGGTAGTCAAACAACTCCAATCGAAGGAAACGACCGAACTACTTGGTGGGGGAACCATATGGTTTCCCCCCTACTCGGAAGGAATCAAATCACAATTCTCAGGAGACTTTCCAAAATAGTGGAGGCTTTATCCATGAGTGGACAAAGGTGAAGTGGATGATTGCCTTCACAAAGTCTGCAGGGGATTTGAATCTTCCCATTTCCCTTGCCATTCCCAACTGATGAGGGAACATCGCCGTGAGCCTCAGTGGATGATGAGGGGTGGGCGGGATCATGGGACCATGCTTCTAAGATCCTGGGGATGCCAGGACAATCGTGAAGAAGATGGTATTCCTTGCATAATCGGCAAGGAAACTTAACCTTCCACGGAGGAGCGGAAAGGGGCCCGACTTCAGGTGTGCTCGAGGGAACAACAGTTGTGCTTGTAGCCTCTCCCTTAGGAGACTTCTTCTTCTTCTTGTTCTTCTTCTTCTTCTTCTTAGCCACCTGGTTATGCGAATCGAGACTTTCACCAGGCGAAGTACAAGAAGGAGATGTAGAAGTAGGCGTCAAAGGAGAGAGGTCCACCTTAGGTTCAACATGAGGTTGAGCAGGTGGAGGGACTAATGGAGTATCAGCCGACATGGCAGGGACCAAAGAGGTTGAAAACAACCAAACAGGCAACCCGACAGTTAACCCTGGAAGGGATAATGTCGCCATATAAGGAGCGCCAACATTCCCAAGAGGGAGGGAATGACTACGGTTCCCGTCAGGAGGGGAACCTAGGTTGGTGAACCCTGGAAAAGTCGCCATAGCAAGAAGAAAACCTACTCAAGCTAGCGCACACAAGATCTAACCAGGTAATGTTATCGAAGCCAAATAAATTTAGGACGCAGGAACTGAACTTGACCTTTTCATGTTTCGAGAGTCGAGAAAAGGACGAAAAGATGACTCTATCTACTTCGAATGTTTAATGAGCACGAAGTGACAAGACGCTCACTTACACATTTTCTTTTAGAGAGTCTAAAAAGGATCAAAAGTGACTACTCTGGAGATTCTAATAAAAAAGGTTTACCAAGCAACCCGTAAAACTGCGATATACACCTTGGCAATCGTATGAGAACCAAGGACTTTACGTACTACAGTCAATCTTCCCGAATGCTGTGTTCGGTGCGTTACAGTTCACAAGGTCGCAGACTCGGCTCCCTATGGATAAAGGATGCAAGCCTAATGGAGTCTCCCCATATATACACGACGGTACGTGGGAGTCCAATCCGTACTAGCACTTATCGTTTCACCGTGGAGGAATCACCCAACCACTCAACGGTAAGCTACTAGGTTTAAAGACGCCGGAACACGTCTCTAGCCTAGACCTCTAGATGTTCGCGTTAAGTTCCAATGTGTTTTTAGACAAATTTGGTTTATTTTATGGTTGATATTGAATTAAGTTTTAGTTTCAGGTCCTACCATATGATCTCTCAAAAACACCTAAATGCAACTATATGCCAAAGATCATCATTTTGTTCGATGAATTCTAACTATAAGAAGGTTAAGAATCTTTCAACCAAACAAAATGAATTCAAGCAATCTCGCAACCTAATGCAACTAACAGCAAGGAAATGAAACTTTTCTTTTGAAAACATAAAACAACGAAATGTTCTTTTCCTTTCAACTATTAAATGCAAAAGACACTAGTTTGCTTTTCTTTTCGATGACACAAAAGTGCTTTTAAAATGAATTAGAGAGATAGCGACACTAAGTGAAAAACTAAAATCACTTAATGCAAACACAAGACAATTCCCAAGGCACTTTAAAACCAGTTTCCCAAATCAAAGGAAAACAAAGGTTTATGAGCTACGTGATCTAAGCTCAACAAGGCACCAAGGAATTCAAAGGAGGAAAGCAAATCACTTGGAACACAATCAAACACTTTCAACAATCACTAAACGAATGTGAAAACAAAAATGAAGTTGGCTGGTCAACCAAGAACACAAGATCCCGAATGGGAGGTTTGACACACACGACCACTAGATGCCCTAGGGTTTGAGTGTGAAATCAATGGGAAAAAGTGAACACTCGAAGGATAAGAGTTCAAAACCAGACAAGCAACGATTCGACAGACTTCAACAATCGCAAAAGTCAAGACAAAATGCAAACCAAGTGACGAAAGCAAAAAGGAAGGCTTTGCAAAACTGAAAACAAGCAACAAACGAACCCTCGCGAAACAAGGCTTCGCAAGCAAGCATGTGACAGCTCAAACAAAATAAAACAAGTCAAGAGCCAAGTGGAAAAAGCAGGGGACAGCCAAACCAAGAGGTTTAGGAAGCCAATTTGGACAAAAAAGAATTTTACAGGATCAACGCGAGTGACCCCTCAACAACAAAGCGATGACAAGGAAACGTCTGTAGCAACTTTGCGCTGTCAGCGTAGAAGGACACGGATAAAGGGCGCTGGCCTGAAAACAGGGTCAGCACGACTATTAAATGTAAAAACGCGATGACAGGGAAAGCAAAGAAGTAACTGTGCGATGTCAGCGCAGCTGTTCTGAAATAAAACGCGCTGAGGCTAAAAAACAGTCAAAATCGAATCAAAAATCCCCAAACCAAGGCAACAGGCTTTTAAGACAATTAAAGCAGTTCCCAGGATGAACTAGGAAACCAATCAACAACAAATCAATCCCCAATATTTGACAAGAAAGCAATAATCAAATCAAAAAACAAGGATGAACTACAAAGAAACAAGCAATCCCTCCCCAGCGGAGTCGCCAAATTGTTGGCGAGGTAAATCCCCTCTACGGATAGAGGCGATCCCTACTAGCCCAAAAGGGGTCTAGCAACAATCAAACAATGCTACTCTGCAGGTTCCTAGTTGTGATTAACAAGTGGGTAAAGCACACCTACTTGGATTCCAAGCTACGTTTGACGAAGAGATGGTCCTCTCGCTCCTTTGCTCCAGCCGATCACAGTCCTCCACTATCTTCGCGGGCGGACACCTGCACAAGCAAAGAGAGAACAAACACAAGCGTAAAATCTACTAAAAACAACTATACATCAGTCAGAAAGGATGTAATTCACATTGAATCATTTCATAAGACAAATGGGAATGGAACCATAACAGTAGTCATCTATCTTTATTAATCAGAAATAGAGTAACGTACAACCAAAGTCCTGACGCTGAGTCCTTCTCTAGAGGGTCTAGCCAGCATGTCTCCCAAGCATTCACCTTTGAAGTAGATCTCCCAAGTCAAAGAGGTCTCTCTCTCACCATACAAGGCAACAAACTCATAGCCTTCCTCAAGCTCTAAAGCAATCCTCACACAACACACCAAATGCCTACAAAGAGCAGCACTAATGCACTAAGAATTCCTCTATGTCAAAGTCTATATGTTCCAAACTAGCTGCTCATGGCCATGGTGGAGGCTTATAAAGGAGAAGGAGTCTCCATGAATAGTTAAGGGATGAGCTTTCCCCCAAGAAAAATGGGTGACCAGGCGAACAGACATGCCTGAGAAAGGATGGCGACCTTTACAAAGCTAACAACCAGTTCTGGAGTCATCTGGAAGGTTGGCTGTTAGAACAAACTCGCCTAAACAAGATCAGCGCGGGTGCAAAATAGGGCTGGCGCGCTGACATCGCAACTCAATTACAGGAGAGGTCCGGTCAGCGCGAACTAGTACAAGCGGAGGGCGCGCTGTTTGTGAAATTCGACCAGCATGGAAAACACGTGTGCTTCCATGCTGGCGGCATACCAGTTACATTATCATCCACCAATCAGCGTGGTTATTTGAGAAACAGTCGCGATGATCCAATAAACTTAGGCAAAGAGGGTTTTTTAGCCATTTCAGAGAGCATGAGTTTAGTGAATGTGATTTTGTGACACAGTAGGGAGACTGACAAGGTGACAGTGACATTTTACTGTGTAATAGGTACTTTCCCCCATTACTGATAATTTCTCACAACAATGACTTTTGCGATTGGCCCTTAGGCCATGAACATCAAAAATGAGAGCTCAACAAGGTTGTTTTTTTTGCCCATTTGTTGGTCGAGAAGAATCTTAATAGGTTATGTGGGATTGTAGCCTTGGGCTCTCACATGAGGAACATCAAAAGAAAGTTTCATGAGAAGAGGGTTGGGGTGGGATGACGTGTACACAGACCATGATCTCAAGGCTAATTTTGAGATTGGTGTAGATAAAAAAAGCCCATGGACGAGATGATGTAAGAATGGGTGGGGCCTTGTCCAGATGACATGTGCATGATCTAGGTCCTCTAGGTTGTAAGTAGTTAATAAGGATCCATGATCAAGATTATGTGTGCACAGGGAGGGCCCACTTTGATCTTGTTCCTATGATTTGATGGAGGATTTTAATTAAGGTGTAATTTTGGGATTAGTTATAATCACTAGCTATGCAGTCCTGGGCATGTGAAAAGTCCAATTTTTGAAAGGGGGTTGGGGACTTGAGACTACAAATATGTGTTTATGTGGACCAACCTTATAGAGAAAGCTCAATAATGCGATGGATTTGAGATAGTGGGGCCTGTTGGGTGTAGGAATTACACTTAAGCAAACTCCTCAACACTTAATTTGTCAACCCGAGGGATCCATAAACGTAGAGATGAAGCATAGGCAATGCCAAAGATGGTATGAATCTTCCCAATATAAATCCCTACTTTCTTTAAAGGAAATATTGCATAATCAAATTAAAAAGAGAAAAAGGCAACTTGAACCATCAAAATAATCTAAGACTGGAACAAGGAAGAATGCATTTGCAAGAGGGAATTGAAGATAAAGAGCAGTCAATCTAGCTAATTATTATTTAACTACTGAGTGTGTTTTTCTTTAGCAGAGACACTTAGTAGTCTCATCAGACGGGCCTTTAAACCTGCTCCTTTAGAGATTTCCTTCTTGCACTAATCTGTCCTGTACTATCACGGTCTTCTTACACTAGTGCAGGAACAAATATTTATGCAAAAATTATAAATGGTATCTTTACTAAAGGCTTTTTACTTCCTGCAAGGGCTTGACCTTTTCCAAGTTCAAAGCACTCCGATCCCGTGGCAAGAAACTAATTCTTGCACCAGATCAGAGCTTCCTGCACTTAGCATTTAATTATTAAAATGAGTGCTTAATTATTGCAAGTGCTATTATACTGTTAAATCAAATTTCACAAATAAAAAGTGAATGTTTTTTATCTTGACAGAGTACAGGAATAAAGAAACAATCAATATACATTTATCTAGTCATAAGCATTTAATGAGAGAAAAAATATTGTGGGAAGTAGACTAAGAAGACTCGCTGCATCACACCAATGTGCACTGGTGTAGGTTCATTTCTCCTGCTTGGACCAGGTGGGGAAAACCAATCAAATAGAATTGCAGAAAAGGAGATATCACACCAACGTGCACTTGTGCAGGGTTATTTCTCCTGCTTGGACCAGGTAGAGGAAAACCAATATGGAATCAAGTGCAGGAAGGGGAATTTATCTACTTCACACAACGGATCCACTTTCACTTAGATAGGAATTCATATGCTTAAAATTAAATCACACTTGACAATGTAAACACAAATTACAAGAAAATGGGAAATGGGGTAAACGTGTTGGGTTGGCTGGGCCCTAGCCAACCAGCACGTTTCCCCTTTAAATAAAAACACTGCTCAGTACCTTAATCAATTCATTAGCTCTAATATAGAAATGCAATTTGTGAAACATGAGGTAGAACTCCCTTTTATTAATTCACTGAGGCAAGTACATACATTAATACATTGTCCAGCCCAGATTCGGGCAATAACAAAATACAGCACCATGTTACCACCTCTCTATGTGTGTCTCTATTCTCTTCTACTATCCAAAACTTCCCTTAATCCTTTTTACATTCTACATTATATAGATCTTTGTCCAAAGGTCAAAATAGATCATTCAACCGATTTCATAACCAAATGCAGAATTTAGCTTTTCAGCCTTCAAAATTAGACAGTTAGTAAAATTGGTCGTAGCTAATCTCCAGCTTTCATCCTTCACAGGTTTGATTTCAGCTACCTTTGGATCGATCTTGCTATCATGGTTGAAGCTGCTCAAAATGAGGCGGTGATCAAGGAGGTTCAGATCTACTGCAAGGATTTGTTGTGCTGGCAACGGTGCAAGATCTGATCCTGCACTAGGATCAACGGTCACGGTAAGTACTCTAACTACCAAATAAACATTTGGAGATATCGATAAGTTAAAAAGAGTGATTAAAAGTAAGAAATCATGTAATAAATGATTAATTAATGCTAAGTTAAATTAAAATTATGAAAAATAAAGTTTATACGAAATATGTCACTGTGCTTGGACTGGTGCAAGATGAGGGTGTATAAAAGAGGTAAAACAATGATAAATGGTTATGATTTAGGAAGGGGAAAATGGAAAAAAGAGAGCAAATTAGGGGGCTAACATCCTCCCATCCCTAAGTTTTTGTGTGTCCTCACACAACTCTTTACCTTTGCAAAAAACCTTCAAAAATTTGAACATTCCAGCTCAATCCTGCTCTAACATACTGACATCAGCCTACAATGTTTCAAACTTCTTCTTTCTGATGTTACTTAGTTTCTTTGTCACCTTTTTAAGTCACTTGAAACATCACACAACTCGATACTTCCAAACTCTAACTTCTCTTTTCTTTTTTTGGATCTCTATAGTTAATTCTTCTTTACTCTTTTCTTTATCCTCCTGTGCTTTATTTATGAGTTGTTCTAAGTTCTGCACTTGAAGCTCTAGTTCAACTATTCGAGTAGCAGGAGTTACCAAATCTTCTTCTTATTTTGTCTCGACAGGGGTTGTGTCTTCCTCAGGGACCTTAGTATCCCTCATGGTTACATTAAGAAATTCTTCTTCTTTTGGTTCTTCTTCTCGCACTGGTGCAGAAGGGGATTCAACGTCCTGTGGGGACTGTGGTTCTTTACCTACACCAAATTCTTCATTCTTTTTCTGGGACCTTTTAATGAAATTGGCCAACAGAGTGCCATCTTCGACCTCTACAAATTTTACTACGTCCACAAGGACTGACAGATTGTCTTCTTTGGGGGTCTATGCCTGTACTAGTGGCGTAGAAGGAGTCTCTTCAATAGGTGCACTAGATGTCTTCCTTTTTGGAGATGGGGCCCTTTCTTCTATTGGTTCTTCAAGTTGTTTCCTTTTTGCATTGGTGCAAGAAGGAATCCCCTTTACATTCTTACTCAGACCCTTTCTTGTGCTAACGGGACCCTTTGTCTCCTTTCCAGCAGTTGTCTTCTTATGTAGCTATTTTAACAGTGCCTCCCAAATCATCCCTTTAACTTCTAATTGTTTCTGGACCAAAATATTTATTAGGTCATGGTGATATAACTTCTTGTCGACCTGGTATGCCTGTCCGTCCCGCACACCCTTGGCCATTTTTCCAAGCTCTTAAGAAAAAAATAGGGGAAATTCATCCTCCACCGGATGTGCTGAGCGGCTGCGAAATGTTGCAACATCCTAAAATGGTACAAAAAAGTGTGGGAGTACCTTCCCTCACAGGTTATGAATTTCTGTAGGATGAAAAGGAGGTCCTGCCACTGTCCCAATAGAGCACTGCGTAGAACTCCTTCCTTCCAATCTACCTTCATCTTCTTGTCGACGATGAAATGCTGCCATCGCTTACTTTCTAGTTTCTGATTTTTAAATCACTGCTCACCAATATTTTCCAAGTTTGTCGTTGCTGATATAAACTCTTCTGTAACCTCAAATTTTAGAGGCCCAATTTTTACTCGACCATGTTTTAAACTTTTGGCAAATTGTAAGGCCACTTCATTGTTATGCCTATCAAACTTTTGCAAGAATTGAACAAAGCCCGAGTCTCGCAATAGTGTAAGACTATTTCGATACTCAGCAATCTGTTCTACCTTATTGAGAGACGAAGGTTCGCATGCGGAATCACTGCTTAATGGTTATGAAAAGTCAAGAATTTACATGCAGCACCAGGAAAATTGGTTCTTATAGATAGGGATCTAACCGTCCACCATCCCTTCTATCTTATCACCCATTCATTCCACTAAAATAGCTTGGGATGCATGACATCTCTGAGATCATGCCAAATTGGTAGTTGCAGCAGTGTTTTAATGGCTAGGTGAGGTAATCATTATGAGTGAAGGACATCTAGGATTATGATGGAAAGGGGCAATTATATCCAAGCAACAATTAAACATTTCCACACTCCTTCATAATTCAAAAAAATAACTTAGCATCCATTACAAAATGATCATGATTCTTAACTTAAAAACACCTTGTACTTTAAATAATTTTCTCCTAGTTAATATGATAGCACAAGTACTCATCGAATAAGTGAAAGGACTTCTTATAACTTTCATGATGACCACTTTCCTATGACATATGCTATGAAAAGAACAAATTGTACTATGTTTCTGACAGGGTACATGCTTGCACCAGTTTGCTTGCACCACTTAAACTATGCTATTATGCTTGCATTATTATATAGGACGACATGCTTGCACTATTGCAAGCATAATAGCTAAAAAAAGAACAGGGAATTTAAGTAAAATATAGGGTGGACTTCCAACATGGCTTCCTCAACTTTATACTAGAAATTTGCTTCGCCCTTTCTTGATGCTTCTGAGCATATCCTTTTGCTCTTTGTGCGCAAGATCCTAAAATGGATTCATGAGGGAACAAAGAAGTGGGAAAAGGGAAATTTCAGAATGGGAAGGAATTCTATTATAGGGATTCTAGGAATAGTACCAACAAGGGGGGGGGGGGGGGGGGGGGGGGGGGGGGGGGGGGGGGTGTGTGTGGTAATAACAAGTGGGATAGGAAAAAAATTCAAGGGTAAAGTGGGGTTTTTATGAAACGGACAGGGTAAATTCAAAAGAATGCGGGAAGGCTAATTATTTTGGTATTGAAGAAGAAAACTGAGGGAATATTACGAAAGTGGAATATGAAGAAAGGCAGAAAATTTTCTGGAAGGTCTGCTTGCACTAGTGTAAGAAAAATATTTGCAGCGAAAAATTAAGCATTACTTGAAATAAAAATATCCATGCTAATTACCCCAATTGTATAATTGGTGGTTGCTAGCATATCTAAAGATCAAGCAACATTCTCTTTTTATTAGAAATTTTTGATCTTCCTGCCAGAAAGCTAGTTTTCAAGTTGATCCTTCTTCAATCATGTCAGCGAACTGATTTTCATAATTATAGGAAAAAAAAATTTCTTAAATTTTTTTTATTTTGTATCATATATATATAAAGAAGAAGAATTCATGTTTTCAAAAGGTTGGTATTACCATTCACCACTACCATCCCGAATTGTTGTTGGACTTGATGTGTAAAATATTTCCTAGCAAGTGGATGAAAACACTTCTTTAATCTGTGTCTATTTATCAAGAATACTAAATTTTTTCCATCAATAGTTTTAACTTCTACTGCTCCATTCTCGAATACTTGGATCACTTCATAAGGTCCCATCCAATGTGTATGGAATTTCCCTTTAAAATTTTTAAATCTAGAATCATAAAGGAGCACCCAATCACCTGGTTGGAATTGTTTTTTTCTGAATAGACTTGTCATGCCACCTTTTGCGTTGCTTCTGAATTAGTATGTTCTGCTAAATTGCATCCCTACGAAATTCATCTAACTCATTTAATTGGAGAAGACGTTGTTGTTGTGCCTCAGAGAGATCTAGTCCTAACTGAACTACAGTTCTGAAAGTTTTGATCTGGAATTCAATTAGTAATAGAACCTATTTTCCATATACCAACTCATATGGTGTATGTCCCGTGCTATTTCTCCAAGTGGTTTTGTATGCCCACAAAGCTTCTGGTAATATTTCAGCTCAGTATTTCCAATGCATATTTACTGTCTTTGTAATAATGGACTCGATCACTTTGTTTGTGGATTCCACCTGGCCATTCGCTTGTAGGTGATATGGTGTGGATTTCCTATGCCGGATCTTATATTGCTCCATCACACCCTATACCAAATTAGAAATAAACTGTGGACCATTGTCAGGAACAATTTCTCTAGGCATGCCAAATCTAGTAAATATTTCAATAAAAAGAAAATCAACAACAATATTTTTTGTAGCAAAGGAAACAGCTTTAGTGTCTACCCATTTTGTAACAAAATCTGTGCAAACCAAAATATGCTTTTTACTTAATGACGTTGGATTTATTGGCCCTATAAAATCAATAGCCCATTTTTCAAATGGCTCAATCATAACTTGGGGGCATAAAGGCATTTCATTGGTTTGATTAGGCTAGCCCATTCGTTGACAGCTATCACATTGCCTGGCATATTGTTTGGCATCCTTAAACAAGGAAGGCCAAAAGTAACCAGCACGCAATACTTTATATGCAGTCCACTTATCAGTGAAGTGGCCTCCACAAGGTTCATCATGAGCAGATTTCAATATGGCAAACACTTACTCCTCTCTTACACACCTACAGATAATCAGGTCTGGACCAGTGTAAAAGAAATCTCCTTCAATCCAGGTGTATGTAGCACTTTTATGAACAATATTCCACTTTTCACGAGCAAACAAGTGGGGTGGTGTTTTCCCAGTAACCAAGTCATTAGCAATGTTAGAAAACCATGGAGAACCTATTGAAATAGCAAAAAGATGTTCATTTGGAAAAATCATCATTAACAGGAGTTGCTTCACCAGGATTATCTAATCTAGAAAGAAAATCTGCTACAACATTAGATTTTCCTGGTCTATCGACAATAGTAATATTAAATTACTGCAACAATAGTAACCACCTAGTCACTCTACTGCTAGTCAATGGTTTGTTCATCAAATATTTAATCGCATAATGATCAGTATGTACAAATACTTCATATCCTGTAATATAGTGCCTAAACTTATTAATTGCAAAAATTACAGCTAAAAAGTTTTTCTTTGTAACTGTATAATTTAATTTAGCGGAAGATAAATTCTTACTAATATAATAAATAGCATAGGATTTCTTATTTTCCTCTTGTCCTAAACTTGGGCCAATAGCCAAATCTAAAGCATCAGAGGAAATGTGAAAAGGCAGGGACCAATTAGGACCTCTCAAAACTGGTGCCTGTACTAACTTTTCCTTCAATGTTTCAAAATATTGTTGGCAAGATGTGCTCCAGAAAATTCACTATCCTTAGCTAGAAGTTGGAAAAGAGGGGCAGCTATATTAGAAAAATTTTCAATGAATCTTCTATAGTAACCAGCATGTCCTAAAAAACCTCTTACTTCCCTTTGAGTTTTGGGTGCAGCAAGATGCAGAATGATTTCAATCTTTGTTGGATCAACCTGGATACCTTTACCAGAAATCAAATGGCCAAGTACCACTCCCGCTTTGCACATTAATCTATATTTCTTTTCACTCAAGGTGAGATGGGCTTCCTGACAACGAAGAAGTACTTTCTCTGGATATTTGAGAGCTTCATGAAAAGAATCACCAAACATAGAAAAGTCATCCATATAAATTTCTACAAATTCTAGATCAGCAAAAATGGCCAGGACTACCCTTTGAAAGGTAGTTGGGCATTACATAAACCAAAGGGAATCACTCTATAATAAAATGTACCCCATGGACATGTAAAAGTATTTTTATCCTGATCTTTGGGTGTAATCTGTATCTGGTTATAGCCACTAAAGCCATCCAAAAAGGAAAAATATTTCTTTCCTACAAGGGTATCAAGCACCTGGTCAATGAAAGGGAGAGGGAAATAATCTTTGAGAGTGGATTTGTTTAATTCTTGATAATCAATACATATACACCATCTTCCATCTTTCTTAGGTACTAGCACTAATGGAGAGACCCACTGACTGTCGGAAATAGGATAGATAAAACTGGCATCCAAGAGTTTCTGTACTTCTTCCTTCACAATATCTCTTAGAGCTAGATTCATTTGCCTTTGGGGTTGTCAAACAGGTCAGGTTCCTTCCTACATATAGATATGATGTGTGCAAGTTTCAAGAGGAATACCCTTCATATCTCCATAGCCCTAGGCAAAGGCACTAAGATGGTTTTGCAACAAATTCACAAGCTGCTCCTATTGAGATGAGTCTAAATCTGAACTAATATGCAAGGACTTACTAGGGCTAATCTCAAAAAGAATAATATCAGGCTTGGGAGTACTCAAGGGAGTGGTCAAAAGCAGTGGTACAGAAGAATGAGAATCATGATTATCTTGAAAATCTAGGCTGAAAATCTGGCTCAATGGCTCAAAATTAGGCATAGTGTCTAGATTATTTAGGAAATCTTGAATCTCATCTTCTTGTGAAGACCCAGTATAATGATGTAAATGGGCTGAGTCTCCTCATCACTACTTTGATCCAACCATAAAGTATCTTGAAGGTCCTAAATTGATCTAGTAGGGCTATAAGGTAACTTTCTTCCTAGAATCTCCATGCGAAATATACATATCACCGGAACGACATCCAATATATGTATCGACCATAGCAAGCCATGGTCGACCCAAGATCAAGGGATGTCCTCCTACTGGGTTCTTTGGCTGAAGCATAATGAAATCAGTAGGATATCCCCAAGAATCTAATGAGATGATCACATCATCCAATACTCCTTCTAGCTTAATTTTAGATCTATCTGCCAATTCAAGCACAGTGGGAGTAGGGAGAAGATGAGATAACCGAAGTTGATCCATGGTTTGCTTAGTCATGATATTAATGGCTGCCCCCAGGTCTATAAGAACATTAGAGAGAAGGAAATTACCAATTTGAACTGAGACAATAGGGTTTCCGGGATCAGTATACTTTTCAATAGACACACATCCCATCATCAACTCTGTTGCCCTACCAACAAATTGAATGGTATGGGGTTCCAATCTCTTCCTCCCAGGTTTCTTGAGAGAGAGTTCCTTAATAATCTTGGTACAAATGGGGATTCTTTGATGGCTTGAAGCAAAGGTATCTTAATGAAAATATTTTGAAGCTCTAATGCCAAGCTAGTCTAAGAAATAAGCTCACTTCTTTCCATTACTAGCCTCTCTAGGAAGGGAGGCTGGTTAGAAGAAGATGGCAAGGATTCAGAGGGTAAGGGCTGCTTAGTGACAGCTTTTAGAGAATGGTTAAGAGTTTCCTCTTCTCCTTTCTTTTCAACAATCCATATAGGTTGCTTTTGATTTTATGATGTTACAGTACTTCCCAATCTTAATTGTATATCATGAAGCCCAACTGGAATAGACTAGTACTTGAATGGTAAAGGTGGGTTTGTTACATAGATCATTTTCACTACTTTATTATTGTTATGATTGAGCATAGGTTGAGCAGGCAACTGAGGAGGTTGAAAAGGTGGAGGTAAAGGAAACGATGGAGTAGACTGACTTGGAAGTTTAAGCATCGAATAAGATGTATGTGTAGATGGATATGACTGCATAGGTGGTTGGTAGGAATATGGAGAATGAGTTTTCCCTCTCCAACCTTGTTGCCATGGTTGAGAAGGTTGCCCATGCTGATATTGATTCCCATATTTCCACTGCTAATTAGTGTTAGGGTAAGAATATGCATGTGAATTATAACCAAAATAGTGTGGAGAAAATTCAGGAGCCATACCTACACCTACCTGAGGCCAATTCCTTCTTGCTCCCATAACATACAAGTATTCAGCTTCAGCCTGTCCCCCTGTAAATACAACTTTAAGTCTTGGTATATAGGGACATTTTTCTGTGACATGGTCTTCTGCACAAATAGCACACTTATTAGTTTCTTTCAAATTAAGAAGACACTATTTAGGAGGATGCTTGTCTCTACATCTAGGACAAAAAATACATAATGACTCTTGTTCCTTCATGACTTTTTGCTGAAATTTTAAAGAGTCCAACTATTTGGTAACAATATTCATTATATCAATTTTCATGTTTTCCATTTTATTTTCTAGTCCAATAATCATAGCATCAGTAGATTCAGCTTTTCTATTTCTATTTCGAATTCCTCTACCAGATCTATACTGATTTCTTGAAAATTTCCTACATAATTCACAAATTTGTTCAAAAGTTTGTTGAGAAATATCACCTTGTCCTAACATATTTAGATTATTTCTAGCATTATTAGTAAGTCCTCTTAAGAACAAGGTTCTAATAGTATTGGGATCAAACTTAAGTTTCGAACTTTGTAAAATATACAGAAATCTTTCTAGGTAATCTTCAAGAGTTTCATCATCATCTTGTATGATTATAAAAATCTCATCCTGCATGTCCCAAGTTTTGCAATATTCTTGATATTTAGACAAAACCACTCTCTTCATCTGATCCCAAGAGGTTATAGCATTTCCTCCTAACCCCATAAACCAGCGTAGAGCTAAGTCCTTGAGAGTAATAGGAAATAGTCTTAACTTCTAAGCATCAGTTGAATAATCATAACTTCTACACAGAATATCAAATTCGAATAGAAAAGAGTCAGGATCTTCATGAATTTTACCATGGAAATGAGGGAGAGCTGATGGTGGAATATTCTTCTTTTTCACCTCAATATCAGGGTCCACAATAGGAAACACAAAAGTGGATTGTTCTCCACTTACCTGGTTTTCACTAGTCCCTTCCACATGATCTTCATGGTCTGCCATTGTTTCCCTTCTACTTGAACCGCTCTCAACAGGCTAAACCACACCTGAGATGTTGTCACCAGAATCCAGGTGGACTACTCCTGCGTCATGGGTTTGAATTGGATTGGGATTCCAGAGACCCAATATGAGAATTGTTTTCAGAATTCTTTCAACCCTTAGTGGGCTTCAAACCCTTACCTTTTCTAGGCATTCATTTCAAAAAAGAAAGAAAAATAAAAAACAACTTCTAATAAAAAAATGATGTTAGAAATAAATTAACACCAGTAAAATTCCTTCAAAGAAGATTTTCCAATCAATACTGTAAAAATAAAGGAAAAATTACCTCTATTGTATAATCAGAAAATTCTTACCAAATCAAATCGCCTCCTCGGCAACAGCGCCAAAATGTTGGGTGTAGGAATTACACTTAAGCAAACTCCTCAACACTTAATTTGTCAACCCAGGGGATTCGTAAACTTAGATACAAATCACAGGAAATGCTAGAGATGGTATGAATCTTCCTAATATAAATCCCTACTTTCTTTAAAGGAAAGATTGCATATCCAAATTAAAAAGAGAAAAAGGCAACTTGAACCATAAAAATAATCTAAGACTGGAACAAGGAAGAATGCATTTGCAAGAAGAAATTAAAGATAAAGGGAAATCACTCTAGCTAATTATTTTTTAACTACTAAGTGTGTTTTTCTTTAGCAGAGACCCTTAGCAGTCTCATCAGATGGGCCCTTAAGCCTGCTCCTTTAGAGATTTCCTTCTTGCATTAATATGTCCTGTACTATCGCAGTTTGCTTGCACTAGTGCAGGAACATAGATTTATGTAGAAGGTATAAATGGTGTCTTTATTAAAGGCTTTTTACTTCCTGCAAGGGCTTGAACTTTTCTAGGTTCAAAGCACTCAGATCCCATGGCAAGAAACTAGTTCTT
The DNA here is from genome assembly GCA_000404065.3 of Pinus taeda. Lineage (NCBI taxonomy): Eukaryota > Viridiplantae > Streptophyta > Pinopsida > Pinales > Pinaceae > Pinus > Pinus taeda. The sequence continues at coordinate 38,040 of APFE030829355.1, read as the reverse complement.
GCGCCGGATCAAAGCTTCCTGCACTTAGAATTTAATTCTTAAAATGAGTGTTTAATTATTGCAAGTGCTATTATACTGTTAAATCAAATTGCACAAATAAAAAGTGAATTATTTTTATCTTGACAAAGTGCAGGGATAAAGAAACAATCAATATACATTTATCCTGTCATAAGCATTTAATGAAAGAAAGAAGATTGTGGGAAGTAAACTAAGAAAGGTTGCTACATCACACCAACGTGCACTAGTGCAAGTTCATTTCTCCTTCTTGGACAAAGTGGGGAAAACCATTCAAACAGAATTGCAGGAAAGGAGATATCACACCAACGTGCATTGGTGCAAGGTTATTTCTCCTGCTTGGACAAGGCGGAGGAAAACCAATCTGAAATCAAGTGCAGGAAAGGGAATTTATCTACTTCACACAATCGATCCACTTTCACTCAGATAGGAATGCATATGCTTAAAATTAAATCACACTTGACAATGTAAACACAAATTACAAGAAGACGGGAAATGGGGTAAACGTGTTGGGTTGGTTGGGCCCTAGCTAACCAGCGTGTTTCCTCTTTAAATTAAAACGCTTCTTAGTACCTTAATCAATTCATCAGCTCAAATACAGAAACACAATTTGTGAAACATGAGGTGGGGCTCCCTTTTATTAATTCACTGAGGCAAGTACATACATTAATACATCATCTAGCCCAAATTCAGGCGATAACAAAATACATCACCCTGTTACCGCCTCTCTGGTTGTGTCTCTATTCTCTTCTACTATCCAAAACTTCCCTTAGTCCTATTTACATTCTACATTATATATATCTTTGGCCAAAGGCCAAAATAGATCATTCAACCGATTTCATAACCAAACGTAGAATTTAGCATTTCGGCCTTGAAAATTAGACAGTTAGCAAAATTGGTCGTAGCCAATCTCCAGCTTTCGCCCTTCACATATTCAATCTCGGCTACCTTTGGATCGATCTTGCTGTCATGGTTGAAGCTTCTCAAAATGAGGTGGTGATCAAGAAGGTTCGGATCTACTACCAAGGATTTGTTGTGCTAGCAACGGTGCAAGATCTGATCCTACACTAGGATTAACGGTCACAGTAAGTACTCTAACTACCAAATAAACATTGGAGATATCAATAAGTTACAAAGAGTGATTAAAAGTAAGAAATCATGTAATAAATGATTAATTAATGCTAAGTTAAATTAAAAGTATGGCTATATGACAAAGGTTTATCATTTTAAGGTTTATTTATTAATAAATATATGCAATATATTATTATTTTTGGGGGAGAATGTTTCCTTGCTCTTGACTTTCTCCAATGTTCTATTTTGTTCTTTGACTTTTGTTGTTTTGGATTTTGACTTTTTTATGGTTTGCCCCTTTCTCTTGCATATCTACCCTATTTATTCCCTTAGACTAGATTCGAAACATTGACCCAAAAATTCTCAATGTGACCGATCTAGAATAAATATATCAAAGCATTTGAATAACAAAATATTAAACTAAAAATAAATAAATAAAATATCGTCGGAAATTTCTCTACGAGCTAAATGTGATGGTGATATCATAATTTAATTATGCTAATGTTGGAGCGTGAGGAATTTTGTAACCCCATCTTCATAAGGAATGATTGAGATTAGGTTAATTAATAAGTAACACCTCCCATATCCCGATCTAGTTTGAGGGGGTAGGAGGGAGTGTTACAGTACAAAGCAATGTTTTATTCTAAAGAATAAGAAATAGAGTGGTTGTGCAAAAGGATCTAGAAGTTAAAGGTCATAAAGAAACCTTAAATTATATTATGCAATGGAATAAATAATAAGTCTTAGACACACATGGTCAGGGGAATGCATGTTATGTAAAAAGGATTAAAAAATGATAGTCTACCTACATATAAAATGCTAATATATTCAACAAATATGGTTAGAGGTAGGGAAACTAATAGGTTTTAGAAACTTGTGGTTGAGAGACTTTGTGGAAACTTATACAACAAGTCGGTATCATCAAAAATAGTTAAAGTATTTTAGGGCTTTGTCATGTCTTATAAATTGGGGTATCCATTTAACTAGAAACCCATGGAATTATTTATTTTTTAACTGGAACGAAAATTTCTGGAAAATTGATAACTTTGATAAGATCAGTTGCCACTATTGCACTAGATATAACTATTTTATAAATTCCACAAATAGGTCAATTAAGACATGTATTCAGAGAATTGAACCCATGCAGCATTGGAAATGAATTGTTCACCAAACCACTCAAGTTAAGATCATTTGACAAAACCCACACATTTTTGAAGAAAAATGCATTCCTACATTTCAAGTTTCACCAAAGGGGAGATCAATATTTTTAGTGAATATAAATTCTATCTTTCAAAAAATCCTATGGTAGAGAAGGAACTTCAAATTCAACAATTCCAAAATATGTATAGTTTTCAATGAACCCAATCAAGGCCCTACAAAATGCAATGATGTTGGGACCACTCTATACTTTTATGATGATCACTTTGTAAAGTTCAAAATTTAATTTCAATTAGGATTCAACCATCATGTCAAATTTATGGCTCTAATATGCCTCTTAAAATGTGCCATCAACAAGATTGTAAAAATAAACAAGGCCTTTGGAGATTCCAATTTAGTTATAAACTAGATTAAAGGCCTTAACCAATTAACTCATACACCTTCCTAGGTCCTATAGGTGCGTCAACGAAAAATGGAAACCAAGTCATTCAAAGAAATTTATTTCACTAATTTTTATTAGTTGAACAAGGAGGCCAATGCCTTGTCAAGGAATCATTATAATGTTGATTTTCTTATTGCAATTAGGGTTATCACAATATTTATGAAATTATGATAATTAGTTTTGATGTAGATATTATTTTAACTTATTCCAATATATCATTCAACAATTATACTTCATAAATTCAACCATAAATAATATTGGAACAATAAAGATCATAACACACAAAAGAAACAATATTTACCTTGGGAAAACCCACAAAGGGGAAAAATCCAACAATCTTTTTCAATGGAGAAATTATTCTTGTGCAATGAGAGACATGCTTAGAACTATGGTTAAACTTGGTCTTCTCCTCCAAGTCAAGTCACCCAATCTGATCTTGCACTTCACTCTACTTATTTGACCCTGAAATTGGGCCCTCCTGCAATAGCCAGTTGCCCCAGAAATTTCGACTGCAATAGTTGCCCCAATAGCCAAAGAATTTCTACCCCATACAAAAGTTTCCAAAGAAAAATGCAAACCACGGAGAGAGACCGATCCACACATGTGAGTTTCAATAGAGAGAGAAAATAAATATTTTGACCTCCTTCTTTGTCCTAATTTCCCCTTCTTGTCCTTCGTTTGCTTGCCCATAAAATGGCTTGTGTGAGAGAATGTGACAACCCAAATGGAGGATCCCAAGTTGCCTTTATATAGTAGTCTTTCTTGGGTGAATGGACGTGTCCCTTGGCCAGGGATGACTTGACTTGGAGGGAAGTTGACTTGTCACTTTTGGAGCCAAAATTTACATTTCAAAAATTCAAATTTTCATCTTTAAAAAGTCCCAATGGGACTTTGATTCAAAATAAATTTTCTTTTGACTCAAGAATTTATAAATATGATTTACAGTGATAAATATAGTTACATCAAGTGACAAAATGGTTAATGTGAAGACTGAGCATAGTTACAAATTCAACACTTCCTCTTAACTAGGGAGGTATTGATAATTATTGTCATAGGTCTTCTCAAATTGAACAAATTTATCTAAAGAAAAGGTTATCCATCATTATCAGTATCATCATCTATCATCACCATCCACTAGTATTGACATCCAAGTTGGTACCAAACCCATGGAAATGACATCAACATATCAAGAATCACTCCTCAAGATAGATCAGTCCTTGAATCCCATGACCTCTTCCTAGGAAAAAATGCTAAGACCCTCAACTAGAAATCACTTACTCATCCTTCCTTGTGAGCACTCTAAGCCAAGACATCACTCAAACCCCTTCTTGGTTTTTTATTGATTCTAAATGTTGAACAAGACCTCACTCCATCCTATCTGGTGTGTGATTAGGGTCTAGGACCTCACTCCACCCTTTCCGGTGTGTGATCAAGGTTGAAATGTTGAAGTACCTCACTCCACCATGTCTGGTGTGTGATCAGGGTCCAAGACCTCACTCCACCATTTATGGTGTGTGATCAGGGTCCTCCTCCAAGAGACACTCGCTCAACACTTCCTTTTGATCCCTCTCGATATCTTGGACCCATTCTCACTTTCGGTAGAATTTCCATCAGTGTTGTGGACATATCAGTGCTCCCTCTCAACAATAGGGGTAATCTCCATAAGCCCCAACTTGTCTTTGAAGTACTTGAATTTGTCTCTCAGCAACATCTTCATCAGAACATCAGTTTTCTGCTCATCATTGGAGATGTAATCAAGCCTTATTTATCTCCTCTATACAATGTCACAAATGAAGTGGTACTTGATCTCAATATGCTTCGACCTGTCATGGAACATGGGATTCTTTGAAAGCTTCACACAAATTTAATTATCACAGTGTATCAACATTGGTTCCAACTCTTAGCCAAATAGTCTTGCAAACAAATTTTGGAGCCATATTGTTTCCGTACAATCCTCATTAGATGTGATGTGCTTTGATTCAGTAATGTTGAGTGAAATTGACCTCTGCTTCTTGCAATCAACCTCTACTTCCTGCTCATCCACGATATCATAGTGAATCCCAAACTCAAGCATACTCCTCGGATACTCTTTCTATCTTCAACACTTCCTGTGCAATCAACATCTATGTATCACTAAAGTTGTACATCATCATTTGCAATAAATATCAATCCATATTTCATTATACCACACAAATATCTCAAGATGTGCTTTGATGCAATCCAATTCTCATGTCTTGATTCAACCTAGAACTAGCTCAATGTCTTCATAACAAAGCATATGTTCAGCTTGATGTTAACCAAATACATCGCTGAACCAATCAACCAACATTACATAGATGGATCTACCAATCTGGAGTCAAAGCATCTTAACTTCTTCAAGCTAGTTACCATGGGAGTCGTCATGGATTTACAATCGATCATAACGAATCTCTAAATGATTTCTAACACATACTTTCCTTGACCAAGTAAGACTTATATAGGTTTGTGCCATACTTCTAATCCCAACTAAAAGTGCATCAACCAAAGATCCTTTATATCAAACTCAGTAGCCAATTGCTTCTTGCACTAAATGATAAGAGGCTCGACACCTATCAAAAACAAGTCATCAACATATTATAGTAAGATCACAGGTGAATTATTCACATACTTAATGTAAAGGTTTGGATCAGCTTCACTCTTGGTCAATCCCAGTCTCGTCAGATAGTTGTAAATACAAGCATACCAAACTCTTGGATCTTTCTTGAGTCCATATAAGGACTTCTTCAACCTAAAAACATGAGATTCCTTTCCAAATACCTCAAGGACTCTAGGTTTCTCCATGTACGCCTCTTCCTCAATCACACCATTGAGGAAAGTAATATTCACATCCATCTAGTGCAACTTCCATCCCAATGTATCAACAAGAGAAATGATGGATGATATGAAATCTTATAGGATTGATTATTTGCGCAACTTTATCAACATTAACTAAGTTTTCATAAGTGTGAATGAAAGAGGGAGACTGATTATTAATATGCCATAAAAATAAACTTGAGAGCAACAAATAACTTGACAATAGAAAGAGAAGAAGCAAACACAACAAATTTTTGATGGAGTTTGTCCCTCCTGGACTACGTCTTCAGGTCCACTTCCAAGTCGGCATTCATTTTATTAGGAAATTATCCAAAGAGTTTGTTTACATGATATTTAACCAACTGATCTGTGCACGTAGGAACTACTAGTTACTGTAGAAATAAATCCTCCTATCTCATCTTTCCAACGCCTGTCTTCATTCTCAATTTGGCTCAAGGATGACCAAGATATGATTACATGAACAAAAACAGTCAATAAAAACACCCCTATTATGCAACTCACTATTCACTCTTGAACCCACTGGTGCAATGGTAAACCTTTTAAAAGTCTCTAGACAAGTTCGAGGGTCAAACATCCCAGGCTATTCCTGGCAGGTTGGTTAAGTTTAGTTTATCAATAATCCATTGTGGCACATGGTATGTGGCTTATTACATTTTGTTATAACAATGTTTGAATATAGTATACTTACTATCCAAACTTTGGTGGTATTATTAATGACATTGATCCAGATTTAAACAGGAACGCAATAGATTACAGAGATAACCATAAATACAGAGATGCGATAACCATAAGCAAAGAGATGCAGCGGAAATAATACTTCATTTCATTAATGGAAAATACCGAAATATGCTTACAACCAGAAATGGAAATAACCCAGCTAGGGCGATGGTAGCTTATCTCTGAGAAGAGATGTGCGGCTACAG